>JADRCH010000156.1:775810-818563 GCA_019843965.1 Rhynchomys soricoides | reverse complement strand
TAGTAGTAGTAGTAGTAGTAGTAGTAGTAGTAGTAGTAGTAGTAGTAGTAGTAATGGTGGTGGTTGTGGTAGTAGTAGTAAATGCAGACAATTATTAGTTTTTTCTATTAAGATATATTTATTTTAAGTATATGAATTTTTGCCTGTGTTCCAGGTGCCTCAAGAGGTCAGAAGAGGGTGTTAGACCCCCTGAGACTGAAGTTACAAGTGTTTGTGAGTTATCATGTGAGTGCCGGTTGCCAAATCCAAGCCCTCTTCAAAAGCAGTCAATGCTCTTATCCGCTAAGTACAAAGACTTTGCAACCAAGAACTGACCCTCAATTTTCACAATTTGCTGTTTTATGTCTAGGCTTATCCCACTGTTCATTGGGCTTGGGTCCTAATTCCTACCTTAAGCAGCAGAGGTGTGAAAAGTAGGCATAATGCCCACATTATATACAAAACTGAAAAATATGGGGGAACATGAAAACACTTTAAATACTCCAGTAAAATTACTGTATTTGTTCTTTAAACAGAGAAAAGAAACATGGATAGATATTTCTGTACTTTTTTTATACTTAAAGCCATCTGTTTTTATTTCTAAGCTCTACTAACCCCTTGACTGAATAGGTACCTAAATAAAACAAAACAGCCCTGGTTTCAAATTTCATTCACCCAAGAAAGCATCAGGATACAGCCACAGAAACCTGAGTCAAGCAGAAGCTGGAAGGCTGGGAAGAGCTGCTCAAGTTTATGGTACTTGATCCAGATAGAATCACTAAAGAAAGGTGGGCAGAGCACCAGACAATCTGAATACAGGCAAGGAATCAACACTGAGTCTCACAATAAAGACGGAATGGCTAAAAACAAATTCATCATTCAAAACAAAAAGTTAATTCAGCTAACTAGAACGAGTGATTGCAACCCAAAGAGTATCATTCAAACAATATATTGCAACCTGAGAATATCCAGCAACCCAATCATATAGCCACTACCAAAAGTTAACATTAAAATAGAGGTTTCTAAAATTTAAAAAATTCTCCGCTCACATATTGATATGAAATGTCAAAACAGAAGCACACAACTATAGGGAACAACCTAAAATAAATACAGATTGCTACTTCAGTGTTAGTGGAAAATTTTTATTATACTGTTCAGTAACAGAAACCTCAGCCTAAAATGAAAAGCATTTTTATTAAGGTGAATTCCCTAATACTGACAACTAAACACGTTAAGGACTGGTGGTTGTTTTGTGTTGAGAAACAATATACATGAGAAAACACTGCAAGGACTCAGCCAGAGAAGTCATAGCAATGAGGAGGGCTTACCTTGACATGGCTCTGAGCACCAAGATTATAGATCTCTGTAGGCTTGACTTCATTGATGATTTTCACCAAGCAGGTGCTGTCAGTGAGGTCACCATAGTGCAACTTCATGTCTTTAGGATTTAGAAAAGACCATCAGAAACATCAAAACAACAACAAAAGCCATATTATGCAAGTATGAAAATGAAGGACAAATTGGAAATGTTCCCAGATATGATTCCCATCCCTGAAATCTCAGTATTTGGAATACTGAGACAAGAAGGATCTTGAGTTTGAGTTTAGCCTGAACAACTTAGCAAGATCCTGCCTTGTGTACCAACTCCTTCCACCAACATGAAAATTGAAACATCATATTTGATGCTCATTGAGTACCAGAGTATGACTTTTATCTTGATTAGTCTGTATGGATTTATAATAGGAAACTCAAATACACTTGTTTAAAGAATTATAATATCCTGAGGATGTTAGACAATTATCATGGGCTGTAAGTAGTTAAACTTGTACTATTTAAAAATGACTTGCAGACAAATATGACTCTGGAATAATGTACATACTCTCTAAAGAAATCTACAACACACTCATGATAGAAAGGACAGCCCTTTTTGAGAAATTCTGATCATATATTATCATGTGATTTTTAAGTCCCTTACAGAATAAGTCCTTAAGCTGGCTATAAAATGTCTATGGTAGTAACATAACTGCTTAGTGCACAACCTATCTAATCAAATTACTATGCTGAAGCTGACTTATACTGACTTCACTGGTCTAAAAATGTGAGCAGTTTGCTAGCTTGGTCTACACCTAGATCCAATGGTGGTATCATTTTGTACAAGAAAATATTACATATTGAGCATTTCTAATCTGAAATTAAATGTAGTATGATTCAAAAATCTTAAAATTTTTGAAGAACAGATAATATAATGCTACAAATGAAAAAAAACATACCATGAAAATGGTTTGCATACAAAATTTTTAAAAATATTATATAAATTATATATATACATATATATGAAACATTATAAATTCCAAGTGATTATCTGGTCCTTTTTATAAGCCATATTATTAAAAATCTGAAAAAATCAAACTCCAAATTCATCTAGCATATAGTAACTTCTAAAAAGATATACTGTGTAACTTAAACATTAGGTTGAAAGCCTTTTCTGTGGATATCTAGGTCACCTTCCTGACAATATCAATACCTAAAAGTAACCTAAGCTTTGTCTCTTCTTAGACATGAAGTCTAAATCACTTTGGGGTAACAATCTCACTATATCACCCTTGCTGGCCAGAAATACTAAGTAACACATAGATTTAAAAGCCCTGTGTCTGAGGCTGAGCTCTGTCCTTACCATGACATCTGATAATGTAAGTCATAACATGTCTGTGTCTCCACTTTCTCATGAACAAAATATTCTCTTTAGGAGATCAAATGAGAAAATACTGTAACATGCTATCTAAATGATACAGTTCTGCACAAATTAATTAATAGCAACAAAAGTAAAAAAGTGACTAAATCCTGATATTGATCACTAAAGCAATTTCAGTATCATTTGAGTTATCATCAAAATTTAAAAGTATCTTAAAGAATTATTTTAAAAATTCGACGTATATAAAGTTATGTGGGTAGGGAGGTGGGGAGGCCTTGGGAGAAGGGAAAGAATGTGGTCAAAATAGATTGTACGAACGTTTTCAGGTAATATTTTTAAATTTTAATTTTAAAAAATCTGTAAAACTCTCAGAATAAGACATATGAATGAATCTTTAAAAAAAAAATCAATGTACAAATTGAACCAATATAGAAACAAAAGAGTGCTACCTTAATACAAAACTGCTATTACTTGAAGGAGCAGGAACACCTGACCTGAAGAAAACTAATCAGAGTGACGGCCTCCACTGGTCTCTGAAAGCTGTCTACACAGTGTTACTCTAACAACCAACCAAGAGGGCACTAAGCTGAGGGCAGCTGCAAGGCAGGTTTCCATTACTTGCAGCTCAGCTGCAGTACTTCCTGGGTGAGTAACAGTGACTAGACAGGCTGAGAATAATGACATTTGAAAATATCTTAACTAAAATTAGAAGGCAACAGATAAAATTAAAGAAAATTACTTACTTCCTTCAATATGAGCCTGAGGATTCTTATACAAATGTTCAATTCGACCTGTATTAAATGAACTAGATCGCCGTACTATTCCATGGACCTGAGTTTTAAGTATAAAAAGAAAAAAGTAAATTATAAATATAAACTGAGGATTAACAAACAACTCAGAAGAAGTTCATTTGCTAATGAAAGGTTCTAGAAAAACTATAAATAATAGTACTTTTAGGTGAAATTTTTAAATTATGATTAAGAGTCCAACTGTTTAGTTTGTGCCCAGCCACTGCCTGTGTGCTACGAGCACATTGCTTCTGGCTTTGTCCAGGGTTTTGACTGTCGATCTAAATGAAAGCAATTAGGTAATTACAAGGCTTCACGCATAGTTACAGATACTCAACTCTGTCTTCTAAACATACACGGACATACTGATGATTTGAAAATGAAGGCAAACTTGAGGCTGCAGCAGTGAAACTGCTTTTGACCTGTTTAACACAGATCATAAAACTTCCACAGTCCCCCAAGTTCTCAGGGCTACTGCTCGTTCTATCGATCTCTGGTGGCAGAGATAAAATCAGAGAGCAGGTGTTGCTGTGCGGCTGTACGGAGAAGGAGAAAGACAGACTAGAGATTAGGGAGGAGAGTTATGGATTACCAAATTTAAGACACAAAAGATTCAAAGGTTAAAAAAAAAAAAAAAACTTTAAAAATAAAATCATGTCATGGCCGTGGTCATTGTGAAGGGATAAAGTCACTGAACAGCAAGGCATACCTGATACTAAAGAAAGACCACTGTGTCTGACACATGAGAGAAATTGCTCCACACTTGGTCCCACTTCCTCCCTGTGTCAAGATTTCTCCCTCAGTGCTGCCAATGCTAACATCAGCTTATGTCACCAACTGCACAGGTTCCAGTTGCACTGGTGGCAGTTTTAATCCTTGACTTATTTTAGAAGTGTTCCTTCTAATGTCGGGTAGATTTGTTTGCAGCTGAATACACTTCTATATTTTAACTCAATCGGTTTTTGTCTATTTTAAACCAAAATTAATCCCTGGCATGACTCAAACATTCCAAGTGCAAAGGGGAATTATAAGCACATAAGGCTTTCTTTCAAACAGGAAGAAATGTCATCGCTGTTTTATACGGCATACACAAGAAACTGACTACTGCTAAAGATACAGCATACCCACAATTAATACTGCTGCTAGTTATCTGTTTTTGCCAAAAGAAAAGCACTCAACACCATTATCCAAAACTCATGAAAAGTTGGTAAATAAGAAAATACCTTAGGAAAGAAATGTTGTAAACTTCACTGAAATTTTAGGAGGCAAACATAAAATTGAGGAACCACTAAATTAAAATGCATTATTAAACTTATAATGAATTGTATTTCAAGGTTTCCAATTCTGCAAATTGCTACTGAATTATAAAGTTAAGCCAATCCATAAAAGTAATGAATATTTTTAAATAAAGGACAACTGCAAATTATACTAATGCATAGGAAACTTGGTATTTAAATAAAAGTTACTTCTAATATACAAATTTCTCCACTATAAGTGTTCTACTGTATTCAGTAAAAATTTTGCTTTGGTATAAAAACATAACTTATTTGATAATTAAAATATACTTATTATTTGGGCAGCCTTCTCTTGATTACTGAATTCTAGAGAAATCACACATTCCAATAGGCAAAAGCACACAGAGAAATTCCCTAAATATAAAAACTTGCAAGGCTTTGATAAAGAATAATGTACAATCTTAACAGACTTGGACACCAAGTCCAATCAAATACAAGCAACAAATTTAATGTCACATCTACAAAGACAATCAATTAGCACTACTTTTTTGTTTTGTTTTTTTCTAGCAAAAAAAACTGTGTTTTAATTTCCACTCACTCGCAACTTTGGGCATGTGTAGAAGGGAAGAAAGACTTGCCAAATACTTAATCCATGACAGCAGGTATTATTCTAAGAACTAATGAAAGCTGAGTCTGTCTGCTTCTAAGGCAGGTGAAATACAAACATTAAGACAAGCCAAAATGTGTGCAAACTTCATAATCTAGTTACGAATTTAAGATTAGCAGCTTTCTCTTTACAGAAAGAAAATAGGTAGGTCTTTTTCCAAGATTGGGGGAGAAAAGAGGATGTGAAATAGGAAAGCACACTGAGAAAATAAATGAGCTAAATGACCTTTATATAAACTTAATTAGAATTGTGATTAATTATACCAGCTCAGGAACATCTAAGTTCTTAAGTGGAAGAGGATGCTTTAACATACAAACCTCATGCCTCAGTCAATTAGCTGTCAATAAAGAAAATTTCAAGTTCTCTCAATTTCAAAGCAAAGATGGTTTGACTGCAAATTGTTGAATTCAAATTGGGCACTAAAACATGGAAATGTGGAGTTTATTTTCATTATTTATCAAGAAGATGGGTGATCCACACCACTGGGTTTCAAATTCTCCATTGTCTAAATTGTTCTTGGAGGAGGATGGCTCCCAGGGATGGTTAGTGCCATTCATCTTTGGAAAGTATGGATCACCTAGATTATATCAACAGCTGACATTTACATGTCAATGACTACATACTGGACACGGATGTTTATGACACAGAATGGCCACATACCAACAACTGGTCTTTACTGGTGGTAATTACAGCAGATCTTTACAATCACCTTACCACAAATGAGAGCACTGTCTGACAAGGCATAGCTGATGCATAACTCACACAGCTAAAGGGCACACTGGCTTTATCCTGCCAGTACACCGTGAAGTTTGAGAATTAAATCTATATGGAGACTGGCTTTCTTCTAATCAAAGTACCAAGCTCCTAAAACAACAAACAACCTCAAAGAAAAATATCTCAAAACCCCTCACATATAAAGGAAGAGGGGAAAGTCCACATTCTAAAACACTCCTCTCATATAACAGCAGACTGAATTGAGTCTCTTCTCTGCTTTGACATTCTATCTTAGGGAGGTGGTCATGGTTTCTTTCCTAGAAGGGAAACCCACATGAACCTGTTCTTGATAATAAATTCTGATATGCTATGTTGCTGTTGTCTGTTTATTAAAAAAAAAGATTCTCTTCTTATATGCACAGATAATGTTAGCTTTTGAAGAGTTCAACTTGTCTGGTTTTTTTGTATATTAGAATTTTTTCTCACATTTTTCTCTGTGCAAAATGAGTACCCATTGTAGTGGTCAACACGTTGTCAGCTATCTAAAACCATGGTGCTGAGAAGGCACGTCAAGCTAGAATGTACTTCCACAGCAGGTTCCTTTCTCCCTGAAAATGTGAGGGAATGTCTAAGTTCTAGGATCCTAGGCAAGAAAACATGCCTGCTTTCAATATTGTAATTCATGAGTTAGACTACATTATCTTCTACAGTATGTGCCCCTGCTTGTCCCCAGTCACTCTCTCTACCACTCTTGTACCAAGAGGCACCTTGTGTCTCACGGAGCTCCCCTGACTGTTTCACAAATGCTCTCACCTAATATTCCCATGAATCTTGGACAATAGACAGATGTGCTCATCATCCCTACTTAACAGACAAAACAAACAAACAAAACCAAAAATTAACCAAGAAATCCAGAAAACAAAGTTTTAGATGGGTCAAGAAATTTGACTAAGGATACCGAGCCAAGCAAGAGCAGGATTTAGATATAATAAGCCAACCAGTGCCCAAGCCCCAAGGCTGATTGCTGTGAGGACTAGACTGCTTATTTAGCTTCTTATTCTATGCTACATAAATAAAAGAGATATGGACGTTAAGTTTCAGCAAGGTACTGAATATACATAGTACATATAGGGTATATAAATTGTCCCCAGGGTGACTGTTCATAACACCTGACAGTTCTTGATTTTCCTCACTATGAAGACATCTGCAGATATTAACAAATGAACAAGTGAGTCAGACATGGTGACACATGCCTGTAATCCCAGAACATGGTAGAACTGGGTCAGAGATGAAGCATATGGATGACCATAGACTCTGAAACCATGGAACCAACAAACTGCAGCTGTGTCTATCTGTCGTGAACAAGGACAGACTTTTCTTCATTCCCTAATTAACACAGCTAGCTATGTAATATTTGTATTACACTGGGTATAACTATCCAAGTGATGATTTCATATGCACAAAAATATGTATAAGCAAGATACAAATACTATAACATTTTATATAGGTAACTTGAGTCTCCTCAGACATGCATAGGCTCCTGGAACCAATTCCCTTGCAGTTTCTCAAAAGATAACTAACTGTATTTCACTTCTTTATTTTTGAAGGCCCATGGAGAATGTGCTCAGATGCAGAGGTTTCAGTGACCTCATTAAACAGCCATGCCCCAAGCTTCGGAAATCTAATGGTGCATGGATAAAGGAGTAATTAATTCTTATTAAGCATTATGTTAATAAATGGTATTGTTTTGCTTATATGTTGCTCCATGATAAAAGTTTTCTAAGCCTGCTGTAATTTTTGTTGTTTCTTAAGTACAGTTAGAACAAAGGGTCTTATTTAACTGTGTTATTTTCCCCACTGACCTGGCTCTGATCCTCTGCTGGCCTGCTTCACCATGATAGGCACACTGTATCATTGACAGCAAATCAAAGTCGGCCTCTTCTATTCCAAGAACACAGCAGCCTCACTATGGTGCCTCTCACAGTGCTGACCTAGTCCTGGCCCACACTTTGCTACCAAACCTATGTTGTTTCTAGTTATTTCTAAGCTTCCTATTCCTGAATAGAAACTGACTTTGAAAAGAGCCAAAGTAGTTGAGAAGTGAGGGTAGCAAGATAGCCTAACACATAAAAGTTTATGCTGCCAAGACTGATGACCTGAGTTTAATCCCCCAGAAAACAGAACTAGCTGCCACAAGTTCTCTTCTGACATTTGCACACATGCTACAGCACAAACACATATGCACGTGAAGTAAAAATGTTTAATGTAATAAAAAAATACTTAAATAGTTCAGAAGTAAGGTCCAACTGGTTCGCCCAGTCTAGTCATTCACTACACTTCATCTGGTCCTTCATACAGTAGTTATACAGTAGCACCATATCTGTTCACAGGAAGGCAGCAGCAGCAACACCCAGGGACATGTAAGAAAGGACAATCTCAAACTTCTGAAGCAACTTCTGTGTATCAACACTAAAGGTTCAGAGTGCATTGAGGTAGAAGTCTGTATTCATCCAAAATTGCTGTCACAGACTCTGGACCCAGCTCTGGTCCACCATGTTTCCAGTCATTCAATTACACACAACTAACTCTAGGCTGCTCATGATCTTGAATAACCAAGAACTGCAGCTGATAATCCTGGAAATAGTCTAATGCTGTCTCATTTATGATCACCCTAATGTTTACTGTTACCAAAGCATAAAAAGATAAAGCCTATTTCACCATCAGACTCCTCTTAATAGGTCACTCTACTACTGCATCAATCACCTCTTAAAATTGAGAGCAGCTCGTTGAAATTAACACAGGATTAAAACAAGACTCACTCCTACAACCCACACACAGCGTACACTTTTACCATACTGTGTGGAAGACGTTTGGCTTGTCCACTGAGCCTTGACTTGTCCCTTCCCCCTGAATAACTAATCCTGGTTTTTTTCTTACAATATATGGACAATTTATTGTGTCCATGATAAATTCCTCCCAAATAACTGTGATTTGAGAAGTAAGTTTTCTGCTGTCTTTCTTTAACAGAATAAAATGTACACTTTTAACTTCAAACGTTAACAAAATTCAAACATTTGCAGCTCAGCAGGCAGTCCTAAGTTCTTGTCCATGTCTATTTGCAAATCTTGCATCCTGCCTGTCCTCTGAAGCCTGCTAGTTCCTCAATGAGACACCTGAATAGAGTTTTACTTCTCCATGACTGTCTTCTCTGCCTTCTCCAACAGCACTAAAACAACACACGTGCAAGCCTCCTGCTTGCAAAGGATTAACACCTACACAACATGGTCAGTCCCCAGGCCTGCCCACCACTAGACCATTCATTAGAACAGCAGATAGCCACATGCTTCCTGGACTGCAGACCCCATTCAGTCATTGCCTGTTACTTCTAACTTCATTTCTACTCATAGTCCCACAGGTCCACCTCAAGGTATAGCACAACACCCTTGTGATTAGAGCATCACTCACTCAACATCGGTAATGATTGGGCTTACCCAGCTCCTTATCCTAATTCTCTGGCAACTCACTCCCATCACTGACAACCATAAATTTTTTAGCAGCAGGTCACACATACCTGAAACAGCACTTCAGATGTATCCCTACCATATTTTCCTGATATTTATTAACATATTACCTTAACAGCTTGACTAAACAACTTCTTCCTAAAACCAATACTTTTATACTACTTATTACCTGTTGGAAATGTTTTGTTGATTAGACCCAGTTACTGTAACAACCTATTATTGTAGACATACATGTACAAAGATACTCCCATAATTACATGTGTCTTACTTTGATATTGAAGATATAGAACTATTATAGGAGAACAGAGAAGGCTCTAAACACTCCTACGACTTCTTATACTCAAAGCTATCAGAAAATATTGAGTTGTAATAAAAAAAAAACCTAATTCCATTTTCCTTCAAATCCTGTTAGCAAGCCAATTTCTTGTAGTTCTTTTCCATTTGTCCAACTACACATTTTTATACATTGCTACAATTAATGGTAGTAAAGAGAAAATGTAAAACTATTAACATGAACATTTCCAAAGCAGGTCAGAATATGGGTAAATGTATAAGTTTTTATTCTGTATAGATCATGAATTTATTATACATAAGTATCTGCAGAAAATGTAAGGAATATGCACTAAACTATATGAGATCTAATACAAATCATTTCTAATGTTGAAGGAGAAAACACAATGATAACAGCAGCAACAATGGATCTGACAGACTCATCTTCCATAAAACATACAGCTGCCTGTTAGAAAGCAAACACCTCCAGGTGTAAATCTTTCATGCAAGCTTGCCAAAGATCAGCTTGTATTTTATTGCCCTATGCAATTTCCAAATTAAGTGACTTTACCATGAGTAGAACCTTTTAATATAGCACATTACATCATAAATTAACCCTAACACTCTTACAGTCAGGCTCACACAGGCTGCTGCTTTATCAGGGAACAAGAGAGACATGCAGAAGAGCTGAAGCCCATGTGCTCACCAGCAGATAGACAGCACAATGAGCTGGCAGCATCACTGGCGCCATGGCAGAGCCATGCTTGGATTCTGATTTGTTATCAGAGTTTCTGTGGAACGCACACACAGAGGAAACAAGACAGCTGCATCCTAGCAATCCCCAGCAACCCCAGCAGCACCGAGTCACTCACCTCGTATCCTTTCTCCAACAGGAATTCTGCCAAGTATGAACCATCCTGAAAGAGAGGGAGAATTAAAAAGAGTTACACCAATGGTGACTGGTACACAATGGTGATCTACACTAAGAGTTTGGAGACCATCCTTTAAAAGGAAATTTAAACAGAATAAAAATCATAGCAACCAAAATAAAAACAAAACTGCTAATGAAAACAAACACTGAATGCTTTTCTACTATTCACGGAGCAGATAGTAGCCCATGTAAGCATCACTGAAGTCATGAAAAAATCAGAACCCAGGCAAATAATTAGAGCAACAGAGAGAGCATAATGTTTCAGAACCACATGGATTTGGGGTCAGGTTTTTCCACTTACAGGCTATGTGAAATATGCAAGTTAGCAAAGTCAGCTGCCTTGGTGCCATAGGCATACAACATTCTGGTGGGGACAGTATCTGATAAGGAAACTCTGGAAATTTCAAGGGCACACAGAGAGCACAAGGTGTCAGCACTGCTGAGAATGACTCCACAGGATTGTGGAGAAGGCTAGAAGTGCTATGCAGGACCGTGAACACCTCCAAGGCTGTCTCGGGGACCAAACTCAGCTGCTAAGGTCTAGGACTGTAGAAAGTCGGAGTTTAGAGGGTGTGAGGTGTAGAGGATTCAGAGGGTTTACAGGATGGGGTACAATTAAAAGTCTTGATCATACATATGTGCATATATACAAACTTCTAAAGAGGAAACTGTTGCTATTTGGTGATATAATAAATACATGAGTTTATCTTACAACATGCAGTAACTCCTACCTTAAGAAAGTTATCTGATATTTAAGAGTAAAAGACATCATGTTGGGAATTTTAAAATATGCATGCATATGTGTACAAATAAGCATGATGTATAATGAAGGCAAGATGAAATCCTGATGTTTGGAAAATGAAAACTACACTGAAACATTTGTTTGATATCTGGAAAACTTTCCAGAATCCTGTAATTAATTCAAAAGAAAAATTTATGCACTGACTTTTTCTTGTAGCTGTGAATGGTTATTTTCCAAACTATACAATTAAATGAATTTATAACAATCTTGACGAACTAAAGCCTGTAGATTAAAAAACAGTGTTTATTAATTGTATTTGAAGTAAGTTGCTTTTCATGCACAGTTTCCTTATGTTTGAAAAGAAACTAGGCATAAAGCATATGAATATAAAAAAAAAAAAGACAGTTATCTGAATAAGCACTGGGAATCTCAACCAATAATAATTATTTTAGAAATGTCTAGATAGGAGTTTCTATTTAAATAATTTCATGTCACTTTAAGAGGGAAAATATGACATATCTAATTAAACTACTCTTGAGGTCAGAAGTTGAACTATTACTATTCAAGGAGTATTAGCTTCCCTCAGAAAAGGGAGTTGGTCTTGTACTTTGTGGTCAATCCCATAATTTCTCTTCAGCTTTCAGACCCAATGGGGAGTCCCTTCTATGCAACTCAGACTCAAATGTAAAACTAAGGGTACAATTAATGCAAATATGTGTTCTAAAAAGTAGCTGGAGTATTTGGGTTTTCTTGGGTTTCCTAAGTTTAAAACAGGTTAAAATAGCTCTTTGAAGTTCAGAAAACCCTATCAGATATTCCAGGAGAAAGAAAAGTGAATCAAGTCTCAATATTACCATGATCTGACCTACAGCTGGACCCGGAGACATCCTATAGGCTCTGAAACTGACAAGGCTGCCAAGTGAGAGTTTACAAAATTAATGTAGAAGTCCTACATGAACTCATGCAGAATGGCAAGGCCAGGAATACAAAGGACACATTCTGTGGTTCATTAAAAACACCAGCAGATTTTCTTCTGACTTCTTGACATAAATATTCTGGTTTATAGGCTCGTGTGGAGAAGAGAGTTTGGCCTTTTCATTTCAGTCTCACAATGTATGTAGGTTTTTACATACATTTAGGTGCTAGCTAAATCAAGTCACAAGGCTGACTGATTCAAGCCAGGACAAGCCAAGCTGGCCTAGATATTCACTGGAAGTTTTGTTTCCTTTTTTGTGGGGAAGTAAGGTAGTCCTTCTTCATTAATAAGAACACAGTATTAAAGAAATAGCTGCAATGATAGTAATTTGACTCTAGCCTCTAAAGTCCTAGAAAGCAGACTTGCTTTTGTTACAGTATTGTTACTCTGAAGCTACCAACACTACACTTTCTACTCTTTACCCACTTGGAATAAAACAGAATGATTTATGTTCTACCACACTCACAGAGAATAAGGGCAGCAGGAGTGGGGGCTAGTGGTAACTGTGCTGGACCTCCCTAGGTAGGGAGAGCTGTGATTATTCAAAAAGCTGATGTGAAACAGACCTGACTAGGACTGAACTCTGTCAATAAGGTCTTGTTCTTCTCACCCAGGCTGCTCCTCAAACTTTCCAACCACACTGGAACATTCTGAACCAGCAGTGGCACTCACTTCCTGCTCATTTCCTTGCCAGGCCCCTCCAGTGATAGGGCCCAGGCTGCACAATGAGTGGGAAAGGAGCCCAGCAAGGGCTCTTGGTCTCAGGCCCAGGGAGCTCAGCTGGCCTTCCCCCCTCATCCTCCCCACTGGCCCTGGGGGACTCCTGGGAGACATGGTATCTGAGCAGGCAGCCAAACCAGCAGGATGGCTGATAGAGAATGCTCCAATCAAACTAATGACTGAAATGCCACACCAAGAACATGTAAGTAATATTAAGTTATAACGATTGACTCCGGAAACCAAAGAAAATAGGCTAGACCTACCCATTTGCTAGGACCCAGTATTAATTCCAGTCAGGTTCAAATTTTGTTACTACAAACATTTAATTGGAGAGATAATGTCTCAACTGTGACCTTTTTAAATTTAATTCTTCATATAGTTATTAGATGTATATATTTTACATGAAATTCCATACAATGTGAGACAATCACTATGGCTTGACTATTTTCAAAATACAGAAACATTTTCTCTTTTTCTCTCACACAAGAACTTGGTGAGGAGAATTAAATAGCTATTTGGCATCTCAGATAGCTGAGATGTAGTTTAACATCACACAACTAGTTATAGATGAAACTAGTACTGAATCCAACTCTTTCATCTGAACTAGAAAATAATCGCCCTCACTATTCTCCTGGGAGCTATCAAAACATGTCAAATCTCAACAAAGTAATGAAAGACTATTAAAGGATTCATTTTCAAACTAACTTGATTTGGCCCTTTTCCATTACAGGGTGTTTTATGGAGTAAACAGCACTTGCAGTTTTAATCAAGTGATCCAAATACAAAGAAATCCTGTAATTTTAGAATACTCTAGAACTCAGAAGAGAAAGAAAAGATGAGTGCCTGGGATTTCTCAGGTCTTGGATCTGGGCATGTATACCCTCATGAGGCAATAGTGCCATGTGGAGGGGGTGTTGTTTTGGTGGTACATACATGTGGGAGAGATGATGCCTCTTTACAGGACCCAAAAATCCAGGTCTCTGCGTGCCTACTATCTATCATGTATGTATAGATTGGTAAGTTTTCATGGTCAGTGAGAAATATTCCACCAAGAGCCACATACAATTTAAGCATTATTCTAGAAGGATCATATTATATGAAAACTATGTAATTCTCTAGATCTACAAACACAGAAAAGCTTATATCTTTCTATCAATGGCCATAGATGGGAATTGACCATAAAAGGTACTAACTGGACTTCAAACTCATAAACAAGGGTTATCATCCTATAACCAATACTAGTTAGTGTTTCTATTCTGTTTTCTATCAATGTGCTTGCAGCTAATGTGAAGAAATGAAAAGGGAGAAAGCATAACTCTGACATGTGCAGGAGAGTTGAGCCCGTCTGGAATGCATGCCTCCATTTAGGCACCTTTTGGGAGCCTCTTTGAAAGAATAAGATGGAAGAAACCATACTAGTGAAAAAGAGCATTCTTACTAAAGCATGTCCCATCTACTGCCCATGGACTGCATGAGGATAACTCTGAATGTGGTATGAAACAAAGTAAAAATTGTTTAAATTTCATGATATATATTTTTAGCTATTTTTTGTAATTGAATTAAAAATGGTTCTTAATCATGAACTCTGCATGCAAAGATACACCACCAAAGGTAGGACATGCCGGCAGGAGACAGAATACAACATCTGCATGAAAAGAAAGTGCTTGTTTACAGTGCTTCTACATTCTTTCCCTCTGTATATTTTAATTTCTCTAAAAAGGACTGCCAAGAGTTTCAAGCCAGCCTGAGCTACAGAGTGAGATAGAAGCTACACGGAGAGACAGTCTCAAGCGATAGCAACAACAATAAACATACCCCCCAAAAGCATCGTTTCAGCCAGTCACTGCTACAATATCAAGGTATTCTGTACTTCTAATAAGGACTATATCACCTCAATGATTTCAGAAGGGAACTGCTTTAAATCACATTGAATTTTTCCAGTAATTTAATCAGTGGGCTAGGAAGTATCCAGGAGTAGAATATAATTAACAACTATTGACACCTGGCTCAACAAATATTGACACCGGGCTCATGTTTATAGCAAATCACTAGACAATATCTATGTCAAACTCAAGATTCAAAAGACCACAAGGACCAATTAATCTAACACTCTCATTTTACAGATCTGGAAATTGAGATTCAAAGAAATTAAGTGTTTAGTGTAAAGTCACACACTGGGAGAGTAGAACCTACATTCCCTCACATGAGATGATGATGAGGATGAGGAGGAGGAGGATGTCATCCTCTAGAATCCCAAAGCTTAGAATTCTGCACTAAAATCTAAACAATTCATCATGAAGGTGTACACTGTCATGCCAGCACTAAGAAGGATCAGCAAAAGGATTAAAAGAGGTAGCTAGACTACAATAAGACTATGGCTCAGTGACACAAAACTCAAAACTTAAACCCTGTAAAAGGAAAATAAACTACTGAGTATAGCTAAGTACATAAGTCTAACACCATTACTGTGTGAGGGACAAGAACAAAATCAATCATGATGAATCAACAATAAGAGACGAAACAATAAGAAGACATTTCAAACATGCATCCCCATCTTATAATCTTTAGAAATCAAAATTATTTCCCCATACAAGCTGCTATCACCAAAGAACAGACTTTCATTCCCACTTACTTCCTTGTAGAGAGGATCATAGCAATTCATTATGATGAGCAACCACTTCCGAACAAAAGAACTACGTCCAGCCAAGAGGAACCTACTTAATTTTTATCTTCCACAAAAGCCAGTCAAGAACTGATTTAACAGGGTTTTGGTCAGTAAAGACCCAGTGATGTAGTTTGAAATCTATGTTCCTTCTAAATTGCAAATGACTGTTGTACATCCTTAGTTCAGTGAGCCAACAAGAAATGCTTAGGAAAAGGGAAAATACACCAACAACCGAGCACATGATTGAAAGTTATCAAAAGAAAAACAAAGACATTATATATCTATACACACACACACACACACACACACACACACACACACACACACATATATATATGAATGAACTGGGTAGTTCTGCTTTTACTGCCACAGAATCCTACCCACTATTGTTCTTATTTATGTAAGCTTCTTCACTTAAACCTATTCTTCTTCCCTATTTCTCTGAATCCCTGTCACCATTCCTGCCATTCATGTTGAAGTGTTTGCTTTATTTCATTCATTACATGTGTGTGTATAAGTGTACCATGATGCAGATGTGCAGATCAAAAAACAACTGTCAGAAGCCATTTCTTTCCTGCCACTTGGTGGGATCCAAGGATCCAATTCATGACCTGAGGCCTTTATGTAAACTCCTTTCTATTGAGCCGCATCATGTTTTGATTCTAGTGGTGTCTACACTAAATGCTGCCTGAATTTGTTTCCTTAACACCTAAAGAAAAATGGCAATTTAACCCTTTGGTAAGCCTCTCAAAGTTAGCTATGGATTCCCAACCAATGATGCTTGTCAATAGATGCTTGTCAAATATCTACACGTGTGTGCACACAGTTAAGAAAATGGATTGGAATTAAACAATCTATCCTAAATTGAGCCACCTCTCTGTCTCTGCAAACAGCAATAGACATAACAGTGAACATTAACACAGGTCTAGGAATATGTATGCCATGTGTGCTTGAGGTGTTCCTCATCTAGTCACTGTTTATATCCACACAAAATGTCTATGATGATGCCAGTCTGATTACCTCCACTTAGGGAGAAATGCAAGGCAAATTCAGACTAATCTGTTCAAGGACTAATATTGTGATGGTCAATCTTGATCGTTGCCCTGACACACCTGGGAAGAGGAAACCTCACACTGAGAAACTGCCTCCATTAGACTGGCATGTGGGAAGATCTGTTGTGCATTTTCTTTATTACGTGGGCCCAGCACTCTGTAGGTAGAGCCATCCATAGGCAGTTCAGGACCTACAGATATTTTAATATTGAATGAACTTCTGTAGACTATTAATAATAGAAAGAAAGCAGAATTGATGGATATCAAACACCTACTTGAGGCTATGCGTATAAGGAAATTGAGAAAGACAGGAAGGAAATAACAGATTCAATTCCTGCTCTATTGCTCTGTGAAGTATCTGGGCAGCAAGGCATTTCCTGGTCTAGATAGCACAATGCTTTAGTACCGGCTGGGTCCTCCAGCTTTCAAATGCATCATCACACTCGCATGTGGACAAGGAGAAAATAATAAGCAGTAACCTGTCGAGCTATCTGGGAATTGCGGTAGCTGCATGAGTCATGGATAGGGAGTGGAAAGATCGTGGATAAAAGAAAAGCTATCTTCTACACTGGATGGCACAGTGCCCTGAAGAAATAAATCACCCCACCTGAGCATGAAATCAGGAGCCAACAGGGGAAGGAGGGAATACTAGAAGTATACCCGCCAAACAGGCGAGTCAGTGCTGGTGTGAGTACCTTCTTTCAAGTTTGGAACAATATAGTTGCTGAAAGTGTGTGTGTGTGTGTGTGTGTGTGTGTGTGTGTCTGTGTGTGTGTGTAATAAATTACCAGTAAGCTTCATGTACAGCTATAAAGTACACAGCTATGTCTACATAAGAACCCAAACTACAAATTTTAAAAATTGAATTCCTTTCCCTTTCCTTTGGCTTTCCTCCCTGTCTTTCAAAGCGAGGCCCATACAACGCAAGGCTGTTTCTTCAGCCCTAGTCAGTCAAATGCTTTCCAGAAGAAATGAGTTTTTGCAGGACCTCTAAGGAAAGGAGAATGGCCTCTGTCCAGTGCTCCAGGCCATGAGGAGTGAAAACCCTGAAACTAGGAAGAAAAGACATTTTATATTGAAAAGATTAAAATTATAAAATAATTTAGTATTTACTTGGTGTATTAATTTCTTACTATGTGTTCCTTTTGATAATTTATATTATAGCTTTGGAAGAAAGGCAAAACAAATGTTTTGGTTGCTTGTGGCATCTAAAAGGTCACTAGAGTAACACATGATAAACACCAGTGATTCTTTTTTCCCATTTTGCTGCACATCTGTTAAAAAAGTTGTTGCTAAAATCTCATTGTTGCTTCCAACATTTGTGAATATTCCTGCTTTTTTAAAAAATTATCTCCTTGAGTTCTATAATTAATTTGCTTAACCCTATTAAGATTGCTCTTAAAATATATACAGATCATGACATAAATGTCAGTTTCTGGCTCCCTAATATACGTCAGATCTTCTTTACTCCTATGAATTGTCTGCTATGTAGAAAACATAAAACCAATAAAGAAAGATACAAGTTAATAATTGTGATTTGTGGAGTTGATGTCATAGCTCAGCCATAGCACATGCTTACTGGCATGTGGAAAGCTGCAGGCTAAAAAACAAACAAAATGACACATTATGCTTTGAGCAAATTGAAAATCACTTAAAGACAGGTGACATTCAATTGAGTATATGTAGGTGCAATGTAGGAACGCGTTAGCATGCCCCCAGAAAACTTCAGATGACAGAACTAATGCTAACAATGACAGATGGCGTGTTCTACCTCAAGGCTACAGACAAACCTAAGAAAAAAGGACGCTTATTTCATGGAAGCAGAGTTCTGGGATAGGTTCATATGATAAAATTCAATTTTTGTATCTATATGTTAGGTTGAAATACATTATACCACACATTTTGAAGATGGGTGATGGGGCTCTTTAGGGGTAAAATGTAGTTTCCAACAGGGATTGGACCCCATCTCTATGTTGATCTCAGATGTTGATCTCAGTAGCAATGAGATCTAAATTTCCCAGCAAGCCAGGGTCTTGAGTTGAAATGGAAGAGTTTAAATTTAGTGTCAAAGCTAAAAAGCAGGACCCTCTGGTTGATACATAACTTTTTGTATGAGCTCATAATAGTTAAATGTGTAGCTACTGTTTCTGTTTCCCAGCTAACTTCTCTCCTGGGACTTACAAGATATCTGGGGTATGATTACATCTTATAGGTTTAGGTCACACATGTGAGCTATCTAGCCTTATGCATTCATTCACCTTCACAGTACAGGGTATATTTTTATTATTTAGTATTGTAGCATTTACTATACAATATCATATTATTTATTGTTTCTACATGAGACATTGTAAAATATTATAATTACTAAGTTGCTAAGTACTCTGTAATTTTCTCATGTATATTTAGCAACCTCTTTGTGTGTAGTTGAGATAGCCTCATTTTTCCAGATTGAAAAAACTAAACACTGGGCCAGTGAGATAGCTCAGTACTTGTTGGAAAACTCTTTCTAGGTTCTGTAGTCAAGTGATATAATAGTTTTTAAAAATAAATGTATCAGAACAATAGGAATGTGTGTAAATATCACAGTATTGACTTCTACCACGAAGAGCTGTAATTTCAACATCAATTTTCATACTTGCTAAACAGGTCACAAATTAGCTTTTCTTTTCTTGTGATTTTCAAATTTAGCGCATTCAAACAAGTGGAAGCTGAGTGAAACTACACACTTACACTGTCATGTTTCCTCTGTAAGCACTGAGTATCTGACAAACATATTTCTTAAAAACAAAAACAAAAAAGAGCCTGTATTGCAGCAAATGTTGCACTACAGGTTGTAACTCACCCTATTGCTTGCAACAGACCTACAGTCAGTAACATATGGATTTGGATTTGCATGTAGGCTGAACAATTTTACTGTATCTAAGACAACTTCACCATACTTTGCTATTGAAAATGAGATACATCGATGGAAAAAATCTGATTTTAATATTTTCATTCTTAAAATCTAAGTGTTTAACCTAATATGGCTAAACTGCTGCCATGACGAAATGTCGTATCCTTCTGATATCCTTTGAAATGTGCACATTCACACTATCTATGAATCTGATACACTGACAGCCAAGTTCACATTTATGTATAAATTTTTAAGTCCTATAAAGTATAGTATCTTAAGTAGTCACAGTAAATCATAAAAACCAATGACTCTAAAGCTAAAGTACATTGTTCAAATTTCAATTAACTGATATTTATACTGTTAGAAAGCTCTTATGGGCCAAGCAATATTTTTTAGTAATTTAATTAAAGATATTTAAATTTTTATGTAGTAAGAGTTTGCCTTTTCTTATAATTTTCTATGAAAATATTTTTTCAGTTCTCTACCTAAAAATAATTTCCTCTTTTGTATATAAGTCCAACATAGTCCTTAGGTGGGCAAAGTTATAGGCTTGCTTAAAATTTTCTGATAAAACTTTAAAATTTAAAGAGCATTAAATACAGATTTCAGATTTAATTACATTGTTTATTTTTAACACTTGAGAGGAAACTTCTAATCCAATCCACTAACTATTTGCTGGAGATGTTTATTTAATTTTATTCAATTTTTTTTCATACACAGTCTATTTCTTTTGCTTTGGCATTGCAAAGCACAAATGTCATTCGTGTTGAAAATCTCTTTTTTCTCCCAACTTTGGTGATAATACTGATTATTTGTCCTCATTTTTGAAGCAGTGATGATGTACCTACACTTTAAATTTAGAAGTTTGCACTTCGTTATTTTAGCTTAGAATAACTTAGTAATAATTCTTAAAATTATGTATATGTAAGTTTAATTTTTAATTTATTATTATTGTGTGTGTACATGGACATGTGTATGATGGAGGGAGCACGTGTACCATGGTGTGTGTGTGTGTGTGTGTGTGTGTGTGTGTGTGTAGGTCTGAGGATAATTCTAGAGATGGTTCTCTTCTTCCACCTTTGTGTAGAATCCAGAGATTCAGTTGAAGTCCCCCAGGGATTCAGCTGAAGTCCCAGGCTTGTGTAACAAGTGCTTTTATCCACTGAGTCATCTCACCAGCCCTAAATATCTGAATTTAATCAAGTGATAATGTTCATGCTCATTATAGGTCAATACACAATAAATATGCAGATAAACACACTATAATTTTATAATATAATATAAATTAATGTCCACACAAATATATCAGTTAACACATATAAAAATAATTAGTCAACACTATGATCAGCATGATGTGTTTGTCACACATATGAAATAGCAACCAGTCATTCCAAAACATGAAAGTTGTTCCTTTAGCAAAAATATATTTGGCATTGCTCCCATTTTAAAACTTTATTTCCTCAGTGTTTTAGCCAAATGTTGTTTAATATGTGACTCCTGCCTATCATTTAGCGGTTAGCATCGTCATAAAGACTCAGACATTAACACAAATTAACATAATTTACATACTATTACTTTAGTGTAATTATCTCTATTACCTTAGTTGAATTATCTCATATCACAAAGAAAGTGAGACAGGAGCAACTGCATGTTTACCCAAACTCATCAACCACTAAAGGCAAAACCAGGATGGATGTGCAGATACTGAACATTCCCATCTATTCCAACTGTCAAAGCATCAACAGAGTTAGTGACACATAGGCAGCGAAAGAGGCACAGGGACTCTCTGAGCACTAATGAAATTCTCCACCTATTCTTCTAAAGATTATTTAGCAATAGAATCTCTACTACCTGGAATGGAAGGGTAAAAAGTAATGGCCATCACCTATTAGTTTCTAATACTTCTCTTGACAACTTTTTAAAATGTTGCAAGAAGGTGCTTAAAAGATGACTGTAGTAAGAATTTTTGTTTCTTTAAAAACATGGAAATGTTATGTGAATATGTTTTTGTTTTAATCTCAGGTATGAGATATGGGGCTGCTTTAGATTGTCCACAGCATCTACGATTTGTCTCATGCTCTGGCTGGGGCCTGGTTCTGTCAGGTGAAGATAGTTTACATTTGGAAGTCTGTGGACTCTTCAGAAGGTACATAAATGCCAGAGCCCCAATAGAGGAAGAAGGAAGCTGCTCCCCCTGCTGCTGCTGGTGGCTCCTGTTGCTGTGGTTTGTCAAGTGGTCCTGAGCAAAGAGACTGAGAAGAAGAAATTGGATAACCTGAGGGTGAAGATTGGACTTTCCCCAAGGAACTTGACACTCCTAATCAGCAGGAAGTGGTCCAAAGAGATCTGTGCCCCCTTTCACCTCTAGCCTTCTTTTTCTCCTACCCAGTGTCAGAGGTTTGGAAGGGATTGCAGGGTGGAGAAGGGTGGTAGATAAAAGAACCCAACAAAGTAACCAAAAAGTATGGTTACAGATGAGGAGACTCTGTCCCTCTGACTCTGGATCTGGGTGGCTCCAAGAAGAGCTGCTTTGGGAAATACAACTTGGAAGCAGCTGAGCAGGCACCCAGTCAACACCAAGCCCTGTCCGTGCCCTACAGAAGCACCTCATGGAAGCATTGTTCTTTCCAACAATCTAAAGAGGCTTCACATGATAACTAAGAAATGATAGGAAACAATGACAGAGTATTGTTTCTATAGAACAACAGCTGAGTGGCAGGGAAAATGCCAGTACTTTCAAGGAAGTGAAGGCTACCATATAACTGAGAAACTGAATCCCAAAGAGTCAAGAGAAGACAAACTTGAAAGAGTCAGGGGGAGTGGAATACACCAATGGGAAGTGACAGAAGAGCCTGGTCATCTGAATAACTCTTGTGGAAACTGACATGCAAGCTGCTAGTGTTGGCAAAGAAAAGAATCCCCACAAGGTAGGAAAAGGGTCCTAACAACTGTTGCATTTCCTCCGATTCTAAGATCCCACTCTCCAAACTGGCCACAAACCTGCTTGTCATGACCACATGCAAAGCCAGAACACTGACTGAATAAAACAGTACTATTTTTTACTAGGAGAGAACTCATAATGCTTACAAATCTGTGCAGCTCAGGAACAAATTCTTCAGAATTGTTGCTATCATACTTACATCATAACTTTCATAAAACTGTTAACACCTGGAACTGAATATGCCTTCTAAGCAGGCTGGACTACAGAGAAAAAGAGAAAAATAGCCCTGTGTAAAATGTTTATTTGAATAGACAATAGGTTCCCCAGCTTGGGAAAATACAGGATGGAAGCAAGAACGACAAGGTAGGCTGGAAGCCACTCTCTAAATTAAATACTGTGCTTCTGAACACAGAGGACCGAAAGCTACGCACTGTAACACTGAAATCTCCAAGTCTGTGGCTTCACCTCCTCCTGCAAACAATAATTACATGCCAGGAAATCGTCTTTGTTTGGCTTATACGAGCTCTCCTATTCATATTCTCACTCTCTACCCCCTCTACCTCTCCCCGTTCTCTCCCCCTCCTTTCTCCCGTCTCCCCTCTCCTGCTCTTCCAGCAAAAGTCTAGGTCCCACTCATTTTTAGGCTACATTCATTCAGGAGTAACCACCTTAGAGGTTAATTCCCAAAATAAGCACGTGTAACTAAGTTGAAGATGAACTATATAGTATTTCAGCAATGACCTGTTATCTAAGGTTGCCTTCATGATTACTACAAGCCCACTTTAAATTTGCTTTTACCCTGGCCCTTAAGACAAATGAAAATAAGTTCATGTTCCTATTGGAAAGGAAACAAAGAAAGAGTGGAGAAGAGAGGAGGGGAGATAGAGAAGAGAAGAGAGACCCATTCAGAAGTATTAACTGTAATAGTTTGATTTTTGTCTTCCCTAGGTTCACGTGGTTAAGAATCTAACCCACCAATATCTCAGAATGTGACTGTACCTGGAAATTAGTCCAGTGCAACTTAAGGTACTTTAGGATGAAATCATACTAGAGAAGAGTTAAGTCTCTAATCCAATATAAGTGTTTGGTTATTAAATGGAGAAATCTGGATACATATAGGAGGACTCCATTTGAAGATAAAGGCAGAGGTCATGGTAATTGCTCAAACCAAACTGCCACAGATGGCCAGCACTGCCCAAGGCTAGAAAGGGGTAGAACAGATTCTCCCACATAATCTTCAGAAGCCCACGCTGATGACACCTTAACCAGGAGACCAGGCATTAACTCTCTTCCAGCCTCCAGACAGACAATAACTGTGTTAAGCATCCTGTCTACAGAGCTTTGAAGATAGCCATAGTAAACTAACAAAGGCCCTAAAGGAATAAGAAGAATGGGAGGTAAGGTGAGAGGTAGGGCAGTTGAAAGAAAAGAATCTCTATGAACTACTTGTCAGTCACTGTCAGGAGCCACAGGGTCTGGGGTGACAGGCTTCTCTGGTATTCCGCTGCCTACGATGATACCAGTCTTCTTTAGGGTTCTCCAGTCTGTGGCTGCCAAGAGTCATACAGACTGTGCTTCATCCTCAGCTTTTCTGGCTGCCCAACCCTTGGTTCAATGTTCATCTCTGCAGGAATCCTCCCTTCTGCTTCAGCCATGTCAAATGCCAGCTTTGAGAAATCTGCAAAGCATACTGTCCTTATCCACAACCACTGTCCTAATAGGCTATGTTTCAACCTATGTTTGAACATGGATTATCTGCTCCTCCTGCTAAGCTGTAGGATCCACAGAGACAGCCCTACAATTATTATATCCATTATGACTTTGCACACTGATGTGTCACAGGCTTGCAATACATCACTGCTCATAACTAAATTCAATGCCCCAACACTTCTAATCTCATAAGTCTTAGATCTCCAACAATGACCTAATGATATCTGAAACTTAAATATCAAAACTGTATTATCAATAACTTGGCCTCCTTGTCTTCAAATGTGAGAACTGAAATTCTTATCTCTAGCACTGATGGTGGACAACACTGCAGGACCACACAGGCTAAACCTACCTGTAAAGTATTCTCAGACTCACTGCTGTATCTACTCCATCCATAGTACCCAGGGAAAAGCCCCGGACCTTTCTGCTTCTAACATCCAGCTGCAGCAGGCCTTACTAACAATCTACGTGATTTCTATCACCTTTACCAAAGGTTTTCTTTTCTTCCTTATTTTCCTCATTTTGTTGGATTTTGTTTCCTTCCAACTATATGCCTTTTTCAGTGATACTTACATAGGAGTCAAATGCATGCTGGAAGTATAACTCAGTGTTAGACACTTGTCTAGCATGTGGAAAACCAGGTTTCAACACCAGCAAAAGAGAGGAATGAAAGAAATGGGGGAGAAGGAAGGGAAATAGCCAATAGATCCAAGTGCTTAGTATACATAGTCTAGTTGCCAGGTGGGGTAGCTAGGCTTATCAAATCAAAGTATTGGGACCATGGGCTCAGGTGAAGAGATCACAATTCTTTATAGTCAAGGGATTACAGAGCTATAGTTCTTAATTAACTATTTCTTCATTCTCCAAAGCCAACCAAATGAAAACAATCATTTTAATATGAGTATTTCAGATCCTGGCTCTAATTCTTCCTGCCATGTCTTTTGTTGTTGTTGTTTTGTTTGTTTGTTTTCTGTTCACTCATGTGTCATACATCTGCTTATGTCTCAACAAGTATTCTGGATGCAAAGCAAAAGACGAGAGCAATTCTATCAATAGATGCAACAACTGTCAACAGTAATCTGAACTGAACAGGCAGTATTTACCATGGGCAGAAAGCTAAGAGCAGTTTCTAGGTGTTAACCCTCTGAACAACTAAATGGGTCCCATGATTATTCCAATTTTAAGGATGAGGATGTGAGGCTACAAGGGGATGACGTGGAGGTCCAAAACCAGATGGTCCGTTTTCTTTTGATGATGGTTAGTTAGGTGCAGCCACAAGAAGCAACACAGGAGAGCCTCTGTAGGACAAAGTTTACAGTCCTCAAACATACCCCACAGCAGCACAGTAGGCACCATTCAGTCCGAAGCAAAAAGAACAGGAGTAAGAGGAGAGCTAAGGCAATGCCTTTTCTGGATTTCCAGGAAAAGCAAGGCAGGCAGGATGAGCAGCCCAAGGTTGGCTAGTATAAGAAATTTGGTGGGCTCTGAGCCATGGGAATGGTATCTAGCTTGCCTGGCACTTGGCCCTGGAAAGAAGATGGTCTCTTAAAGTGATTGATGAGAGAAAGGATGTTCCAGAACAGTTAGGTCCACATCAAGGACTTGCTCTCAGTTAAACCCTTGCTGTCTCTGTAATGACAGACTTGGGAGAAACAGTCTCTCTCTCTCTCTCATCAGAAGCATTTATAAGGTGTCAAAATCTGAAGAGAATTAAAAAACACAAATAACACAGACTACCTGACTTCAAACCTTCTACCATCATGATTGTCCCTCCAACAGTGTAAGTATGCTACAAGAGCAGGCCCTAAGTATAGCTTTGATGGACACTGTGAATGTCCCTGGAAGAGTAGAAGGATCCACAAGGATGGTGGCACTTTAAATGAATACTAAGTGGAAAGTGGGGCTCTAAAAGAGGAAAAAATAGAAGAAAGGCTTTCAGGAAGACAAGCTGACCCACAGAAAAGAATCCTGGTCAGCCCTAGGAGCTGCAAATACTCCATGTTACGGGAGCCAGTGTCCTGAGAAGACAGTAGACAAGGATGGAGACAAAGGTTTAAAGTAGTATGAAAAGGTTTGCATTTTAGTTCCATTTATCAAGTGTTTATTGAATATTGACTAGTTACACCCATAAAGGAACATTCCAGATCCTGAATCGATAACAGTCCTAAATATCAATTTTTAAAAGATAAAAAAATGAAAATATTTTCAAACCCACAAGTAAGTATGCTATAGGAAATCAAACACAGACCTCTGGTAATCCTATGAAAGCTCGTCAGTGCTATGTTTTGAGTGTGGCTGAGATGCAAATGTGTCCCAAACAGTTCATGTGATGGAAGCTTTGACCTCAGAATATCAATGTGAGAGGTTTCAGAGCTGGGGTCTAGGAAGAGTAGCTAAAGAGTACAGGAGGTGAGAGCCTTCGAGAAGAGGTTGTTAGCAAGCAAGGCTAAAACAGATGCTTGGCCGCTCCTATTCACAAACTGCCCCCTTTCCATTTCTCAGCAATGCAGTGCCACAGCCAGAGGACAAACAGATGAGGCCACCCAATCTTAAACTTTTAGCTTCCAAAACTAGGAGCACAAGTTTCAGGTATTTTTTGTAGCAACAGAAAATAGATTATACCCTTATCTTCTTGAGCAATCATGGAAATGAAAATTACATTTTACATTCATTAGATCAGCCTACATGTAAAACATCTTCCAACCTCAACTATTAGCAAAGACGCATTTTTATGAAAATACAGTGTACAGGACATATTCTTCTGTATATAAATTAGCAAAACCATGATGAAATAAAACATTTATTCCCCAGTACTAATGTTGTTCACATCTTAACATATAGGGTATAGGACTGAGAGACATGAAGGTGCTTAAATTCCTACACAAAGATGGTAATAATGGAAAATATATGAAACAGGAAAAATCATCAAAATTAGCAGATAACCTCTGGTTATGTAAGGCTAGAATTGAATCAAGTTAAACAATCTATAGGTCTAAGGCTCTGCAATCCCATGATATATCTAAAAGGTCAAGTCCATGGCTTTCAGGTAATTGATTATAATGTAATTCTTCTCTTAAACAATCATTTACAACTCCTTTCCCAAATTTCTTTCTAATACAAATGTCAGTTTTTTCTTGATTTTAACTATATAATAGGTTCCTCTGTAAGTAAAACAAGTGTCTTTATTCAAAGAATACCTTCTAAACTTAATGTATTCCTGCAAAAAACACATCAGTTCTCCTTAAACAGCAGAAAAAGACTTAACTGTTCAGCAAAATACGCCAAAAATAACAATAACAATAACCACTCTCAAAGATGACGAGCTGATCTTTTGTAGATGAAAAGGAACTTAGTTAACAGAACAGAGGAAGGATAGTCTCAGTAGAAAGAATGATGTACCCCAAGAATAGGAAGACTTGAAAGCAGAAGCTGCGGACAGATGTGAGGTTGTATAAACTAGCACTGGAGAACTGAAAGCAAAAGAAAATGAGATCCTGTTTGACTTGTTCTTCCCAAGTACGTCACCTGGACCGAAGAGAAAAACAGAACTATTTGGAAAACTGCTTGGTTTTGATGAAGCCTAAAGAAAAAGTAGCCAGCTGGCCAAAATGTGAAAGTGATGGTCTGAAAAAAACCATGAAGACAATCACAACGGTAATCACTGAAACCTCTGACATGGCAGGCACTGCCAAGAGTGGGAAAGTAATACCCGCTCCCCTCACTCTCTCACACATGCTGAGAGTCCCTAATTTCAGTGGTACGTGATACTGGTTGCCAGCCCAAAAGAGATGCATGAGACTCTGAATTTAAAGTTTCCAGTGACTTGTTCCAGAAGGATATTTTGATAATATTCCAATTGGGGAAGAAAAACGTACAGACATCAGATTGCTATAATTTTGGAACATTGACATTAATTATCTCTAGTCTGGCGTGAAGGCACTGGAAACCTCTGCATCATTCCGAGATCATCATACTGCATCCACTTCATCTATCAATTTGCCCCTACCCACCCATATGCCAACATCATCCATCAAGAGAATGGCAATAATCTTGTTCATTTCACAGAGTTTCATTTCTTAATGAGATCCTTACAAAATATATCATACTAAAAATACAGAATTTTTCTCTATGGTGCTCAAAAACATATATAAAGATGTATCCAAGTCTAGTAAATGCTGTAAGTTTGGAGTAATTCCCATGATGATACTAGATAATTCAGCAACTTAGAAACTAAAAGTAGTTACATTTTAAACATAATGAAACAGATGTGCTGCTGACAGGTTCTCTTTTTTAAAAAAGTATTTGAATACAAATGCAATTTCAAATATGCTAGAAGTACCTAATGTAAAAGAATCATGTGTACAATCCCATATAAAGGATTGCTGTATGCTAGACATTCTCAACGGGGCACCAGTACCATAGAATTAAAGTCCTGTCTCAACCCAGTTTCAGAAACACATTTTTACTATTCCTGGGAGCATTTTCACTTTTTTGTCAGATGTTGAGTGAGCAAGAGAGTAAATAACTTTCAAAAGCATTTTTGGAGTAGTAAAACCTTAAGTTCCTTGTTAGAGGGGCCGATTCAAAATAAATTAAATGCTGGTGT
The DNA here is from genome assembly GCA_019843965.1 of Rhynchomys soricoides. Lineage (NCBI taxonomy): Eukaryota > Metazoa > Chordata > Mammalia > Rodentia > Muridae > Rhynchomys > Rhynchomys soricoides. Next base: position 789,461 of record JADRCH010000156.1, on the reverse strand, counting down.
GACTAAGCCGAGTGTGGTAAATACAGATTTGTAGTGTGAAAACCTCCAGTTAATGGGTCTTTCACTGTTTCAACATGTACTTCAAAACCCTAAGTAGGCAGCAAAGTATAAACACAAGACTCAAAAGCCTCCTCTGGCTCTGGGTTTGGGCTCACAAGTAAGAAAGTTAATAGTACTGACAGCATAGATTCACTAAAACATAGCATCCTGGTGTGTTGCTCAACTGTCTGAAAAGAAGTAGCATTTAGGGAGAAAACTCCCAAACCCTGAGTAAGCCCGTGGAAGCACCATGTATGGGTAAGCAGAAACTCTGTAGACAGCACAGAGGTAAATATAATAACTGACTACTCTTCTACACTCATTGAAATCCAGCATTCCTGGCCCAGATGCCACTGCACTATCAATCCACTATTAGGAATCACAAAATGACACTGGAGAAACTCTAAAGTCAATTCTATGTCATTATTTCACCAATTAGAAAACAAAAAGCTCAGCAATACAAAACACAGGAAAAAACAAAACCACAACTATCTCTTAGCTTGCCTAAGGTTACCTTAGACAGTTTATATTTGAATAATTAAAAAAGAAAAGGTAGATAGTTCCTCATCAACACAATGGCAACTCTCTCTATATAATCAGTAGACAAATGCCTGCTCAACATGCACAAGGTCAAGGTTCCACTGCCAATCATGCCAACAGAAATAATTTGGAATTTTAGAAACAGAGCAAAGAGAACATGATGTATTTTTAAAAGAACAGTTCAAGCCACTAGCAAATGTTGGTGCATTTATATGTATTTCCTCTTATTTAAAACCTAATTGGTAGATAATTTAACCACAACACTCCTGTGAACAGGCACACAATAAACATGCACGTAAGAACTGTGTAAAACCCAACCAGAGAAAGTCATTCTAGCCACCTGAACTCAGGGCCTTTAAAGGAAACTGGGCAGTGGGCAAGTGGAGCAGCTGTCCCAACACAAGCAGAAACTGAGCTCAAAATATTCCCACGCCAGTTCTCCTGAATGCAGCCTATTTTATGCGTTTGCGTAGATTCAAGGAAACAGAACTACTATTTAAAAGTGCATTTACAAAGAAGCCTTTTAAAAGCGTCAAAATAAATTACTTTGAAGTATATTTCACCAACACACCTCCAGCTTTCCCGATTTGTTGGTCGACAGAACCCAACTGTGACTATTTTTAGCCACCTTTACAAGCTGTGGGGAGACTCAGGACACAGCAGATCCCAACTAGAACTGTGGGCATTAATTAAGTCCCAAGGCTTGGGGCCATGAGAATTTTCTTTTACCGTTCCATCTGTTTTTCAATCTGTCTTAAAATCACCTTACATACTGAAGTGGAAGAAAAATGTTTTTAAGACTATCTTCATGTAATGTGCATGAGAGCACATACACAGTCTATTACAGTAATAGCAATGTGCTCAAGACAAATACTGAGGGACCACAGTATTCTTACAGTTTGTAATTTATCATTTCTTTCAAAATTTTTCTATATGTTATAGGAAATTATAAAGATTTACCAAATGATTTCCACTTAGAAACATGTACATAGAGATCAGTGCCATTGAGAACTGACAAGGACGGCAACAAACTGAATAACTCCCAATCAAGATTGAAGTATGCTTAAAATTTTCAGTGAGTGTGATGTTTCTGGATCTTAAGCCCACTTCTCAAACTTCTACAAAGCTGTCTCCATGGAGTTCCAGGAGTGGAAAATCCAATATCAGATTGGATATTACCATTTACTTCATTGTCCTCTGGGAAAAATCTATTCTTTTGATTTCCATTTAAATGTGCAAAGTTAGGGCATCAAATTCTAAACGTGATACTGAAATCATTTCCACCTATCATAAGCAAGCAATTACTCTAGATTAAGAATTGGTAATAATTGAAACTACAGAATATTCAAAAGATTGGATGTTTGTGCAACTTTGTAGATATTGACCATAAACTAAGTCCTAATTCTAACTACTAAATACATTGGAAAAGGTTTTTTTTGGTTAACTAACATTTCAAAGTATTATCATTACCTCTATCATTATGCAATACTTAACTCTTTCTAGTCCACAAAAGATGTACAAACACTAGGTTCATAGCTCCTAAGTAGTTTGGAAATGCTGGATATGAATGATTGGACTACACACTTGAAAAGTTCCTGTAGAGATGCCTTGACTGCAAGCGTATCCCCAAAGGTACTGAATCAATACCTTTGTACATATTTGTCTAAGTATACTAAAGGCAAAGTTATTATTTAATGTGGCGGTCTGGAGAGACAGCTCAATGATTAAGAATTCTTACAGCTCTTGCAGGACTCAAGCTTGGTTACCACGTTGAACAGCTTACAGCCTCCTTAGCTCTCGCTCCAGTGGATCTGACACCCTCTCCTGTCTCCAAAAGCACCTGTACTCATATGCTTATACACAAACATTCACATGTACACACATAGTTAAAAATAATAAAACTATCTTTTTTAAAAGATAGTAATTATGAGCTTGAAAGCCTGCTCAGTAGATAAAGGAATCTACCATTGCAAGCCTGATAACCAGGGTTTAAGTTTGAATTCCAGATCCCATGACACAAAATAATGTGCTCCCAAAAAGTCATGTGTGCATGTGTGTGCACAATTACACACACAAATAAATAATTCAATTAATATCTACTGAATATTACTTAAGTGAAGATCCCCAAAGGTAAATATTATGGTCACATGTTCTCTATAAACTTGAATCAGAATTTTAAGTATATGTTTTCAATAAATTTGTTTGAAAGCCAACTGCTAACTACATAATCAGATACAACTACATAATTTATTCAAGATAGTAGAAATAAATAATTCCTAAAATTAAATAATGAGGCAACAAGTAGATGTTCTTAGTATAATTGCTTACTCATAACAATCTTCAAGTAGTATATTATTATTTTCTAAGCCCTACTCCTAGGAAAACACACAGAAACTGCTCTTGAACTCTAAATGTATATATACCTACATGTGTGCAGGTTTTCCATATTTAAAATAATTTAAAGAGTTTTAGAAATTTTTATACTGTTCTTAAATTTTTCTTTAATAAATTCATTTAACCTCATTTAAAGTGTCAACTTTGAGTGCAAGATAGAAATGGAGTAAACAAAATTTTGCTAAGATAAATTAAAATAAATATATAACTACTAATTTATATGTATGCCATTAATTGTCATAAGACTGTACAATTAATTTTGAGAAACACTATTTTAAATAGGCATTTGTTTAAATATAATGTCTTCAAGCTAAAGTTTACATCTTCTAGAAGGAACCCTGTCATAATTAAATGTCAGACAGAAGCTTAGAAATTAATGTCATAAACATTTCTTTGAATTGAAAACATTAATAGAATGAAAATGCCTAAGTCCACAAATTTTTTACTTGGTTAGAATGTGTCTTTAATCCTTGAAGAAGGATACATAAAATGCCTTTGTTTTAAAAAGAGTAAATGCAGGAGTAACTTTGTAGAAAGGCAGTTTAAATCCAATTAAATTCAGTCAAGGCTTGAACAACTTGTATTTAAGAGGTACAGAATTAGTTACTCCCAAATACTTACAGAAAGTTATGTAATATGAGTAGCATCTTCTAGCCAATAGGAAAAACTAGATTATTCAATAAATGACACTGAAAATTTATTTTTATTAATATAACAAATCCATTCTTCACATCAAAATAAATTACAGATGAAATGCAAGTTTTAAAATTTATCAATAGCTAGAGACATGTCTCAGCAGTTAAGAGCATTTGCTGCTCTTCTAGAGGACCAAATTTGGTTCCCAGCACCCATATCAGGTAGCTCACAACTGCCTGTATCCAACTCCAGGGGATCTCACTCTCCCTCTGGCTGCCTGTCACCTATACAAATGCAGCAAACTCACTCAGACACACACACATAAATAAAAACAAAAACTCCTTTTACAAGAAAAATAATTAAGACACTAGAAAACAAATGGATAGATGAACTAATAACCACAAAGCAGGGAATATTTTAATCAGATCTCAAAATCCAGGTATCAGGAAAATAAAAGAGTTACAGAATGATTAAAACTGTCTGTGCAGTAAAAAAAACAAGCAAGAGATGCCCCAAAACTACGTTTTTAAAAGCAAGTCACAATTAGGAAAATTAATGTCCATGTAAACAAGAAGTATATCACCAAAAAAATAAATAAATAAATAAACAAGGCAACTGTTAGTATGCAAATGGCAGTTACAATTAATAGCTTATATAGAAGCTTATACATAAATGGACTTATAAATATATTTAAAAATCTAACTTCTACTTAAAGTAAAATAAATATAAATCGAAATGTAGAAATGAAAGCTTACCAAGTGACAAAAGGTCTCTCCCCCAGCCCCACCCATGGAAACCATTGTAAGGTAAAGTTGACAGAGGAACTTCCCTCTGCAGACAGGAGAGATGGGCAATATGTTTGCATGTGAAATAACCCAAGCAGATCTTGAGCCACAGCCTGTTTTCACTGCCTATGTGCTAGGATCACAGGCATGCACCATCACACCTCAGTTTATAAAAGAAATTTTCAATTTGTATCTATTTGGCCTTATACTTTTATGTAAAATGTAGGGAAATGTATTAAAACGACTTTTAATGTTCACATATATAAGCATCCTTAATTATGTTTCCCAGAGATGTACATAATCCCAAGCCACGACCATATTTTTGAATTTTTAATTAGAAGATTTTGGTGTTTCATGGTAGGCTTTATACACAAATGTAGAAAAAAAGTAATCGGAAAAAATTAGGAAAAAAAACTTAAGCTATTGGCCCGGTAAACATTTTTATGGAACTAATAGGAAAATAGTTCATGAATACATAAAATAATGCTACTTGGGGGGTCTTTTACCTCCAAAATTCTATTCAGTATCAACATACTAAATCCTTTTCTATTTAGATTGTTGTTAATAATGTATGCTTATACACAAAAATTAGCATTTAAAAGGCACTCAAATTCAAGATTAAGATAATGGGAGGCGGTCAGATCTCTAACTCAGAGGCTGGCGCATAAATTAGGAAAGAAAGGCAAGGACCACAAGTGCTCACCGGTGCTTTCCCGCTCAAATTCTGTAAAAGATTTTTCCACCTAAGCTTATACCACTTGCTTCCAGACAGCCAATGTCTGGTGCCACCCAAAACTTGTACTATTAACTTTACTTTTCAGAGTGTGAGAACACTAATTATACCAATGAATATATGCATAAAACAACCAAGGCAAAGCTGGATACTTGTCAAAGCATTTACCATCTAGGACCTGAGCCTCTGACTTAGCACAGTACTCTGCTCTACTCTATCCGGCTACAGGGACGTTCAGTAAAAGCCTCTTCTTGAGGAGATGAACAACTACAACAACTAAGATTTACCTTAGACTAGTATATTCAAAAACCTCACCTCATGAAACTCCCAAAGTTCAAAAGCATATTTCATACGGATAGAGCTAAAACTGTAAGAATAAGGTAATCAAACATCACACAGTACTTCCTTATTTTGACTTATAATACATGCAGTCATACTTTTTCATTTTTTTCTTCTATGTGCATGGGTATGCCACATGTGTGTGGCACCTGAAGAAGCCAGAAGACAATCATATAAAGGTTTACCAAGCCTCTTCTGTGAATGATGCTTTCCTTCCTTTCCTGCATAAGCTCTGGGAAACAGGCAACAAAGAAAGATGCTAACTTCTTTAAATGAGCCTTTGCATACCCAGTGTCACACAGCACAACATTATCACAATAAGGACGACTGTTCTTACTAATCAATTAAAGATTACTTACTGTAATGGTTCTCAACCTTCCTTATGTTGTGACACGTTAATACAGTGCCTCATGCTTTGGTTACCCACGATCACAAAATTATTTCATGGATAGTTTATAACTGTAACTTTGCTACTGTTGTGACTACCAATATAAATACCTCTTTTACCAATGGTCTTAGATGAACCCTGTGAAAGGGTCATTTGACCCCGAGGGGTCACAACCCACAGGTTTAAGAACCACTGACCAACAGCCAAGTTTCTCTTTCCTGTCTTTATTGTTTTCCATTAATTATATTTAATAGACAAATTACCACAGGAACTGACTTGCCAAGAGGACACCAATTTTTTTTCTTCATAATTGATAGATAACAAAGGAACCAAAAAGTTAAACAGTTTTCAAAACTGAAGTAGATCCATGGCCTGACATGAAAGGTAATTACCAATTGGGTGGATGTCTTTGGGAGCTGGACCTTATGACCAAATGCTCAAAAACTTTTCTGATCTGTCTCACAAATTCATTCATTCATATTCTCTCTCTCTCTCTCTCCTTCCCTCCCTCCCTCATTCCCTCATTCCCTCTCTCAGATGTATTTATTTATTTTATGCTTTATCTGCATGTGTACCTGCATACAAGAAGAGAGCATCAGATCACCCAATAAATGGCTATGAGCTACCATGTGGTTGCTGGGAATTGAACTCAGGACATCTGGAAAAGCAGACAGTGCTCTTAACCTCTAAAGCCATCTCTCTAGCCCATGGTCTCTCTTCTCTTAAGATGAAGTATTTGACTTCCTTACCACTAATAAATGACAGTACAACATTTCAATCTAATTGCATATGACTGAAAAGAAAAGATTAGAATATCCCAACCACTAAATAACAAGTATGTAACTGTTTTAGACTTTTCAAATTCAGAAACATGTCCATAAGAATTTCTTACTTTATTACATGTTGGAGCATCTTCTGGGTAATATGCCCAGGAGTAGTATAGCTGGGTCCTCAGGTAGTATTATGTCCAATTTTCTGAGGGTCCGCCAAACTGATTTCCAGCATGGTTGTACCAGCTTGCATTCCCACCAGCAATGGAGGAGTGTTCCTCTTTCTCCACATCCTCACCAGCATTTGCTGTCACCTGAGTTTTTGATCTTAGCCATTCTGACTGGTGTGAGGTGGAATCTCAGAGTTGTTTTGATTTGCATTTCTTTGATGACTAAGGATGTTGAACATTTCTTTAGGTGCTTCCTACGAGATTCTTCAGTTGAGAATTCTCTGTTCAGTTCTGTTCCCCATTTTTTGATAGGGTTATTTGGTTCTCTGGAGTCTAACCTCTTGAGTTCTTTGTATATATTGGATATTAGCCCTCTATCGGATGTAGGATTGGTAAAGATCTTTTCCCAATCTGTTGGTCTCCATTTTGTCCTATTGACAGTGTCCTTTGCCTTACAGAAGCTTTGCATTTTTAGAGGTCTCATTTGTCAATTCTTGATGTTAGAGCATAAGCCATTTGTGTTCTGTTCAGGAACTTTTCCCCTGTGCCCATGTATTCGAGACTTTTCCCCACTTTCTCTATTAGATTCAGTGTATCTGGTTTTATGTGGAGGTCCTAGATCCACTTGGACTTGAGCTTTGTACAGGGAGACAGGAATGGATCAATTTGTTTTCTCCAACATGTAATAAAGACACATGTTCCACTATGTTCATAGCAGCCATATTTATAATAGTCAGAAACTGGAAACCCAGATGTCCCTCAACAGAGCAATGGATACAGAAAATGTGGTACATTTACACAATGGAATACTACTCAGCTATTAAAAACAATGACTTCATGAAATTCACAGGCAAATGGATGGATCTTGAAAATATTATCCTGAGCGAGGTAACACAGTCACAAAAGAATGAACATGGTATGTACTCACTGATAAGTGGTTATTAGCCCAAAAGTTCGGAATACCCAAGATTCACTTCACAACAACTGTTGGGCTGAGAGTGAGGTCTCAGATGGAGGAGTTGGAGAAGGGACTGAAGGAGCTGAGGGAGTTTGCAGCCCCATAGAGGGAGAAACAGTGTCAACTTGCCTAACCCCCCAGTTCTCCCGGAGACTGGACCACCAGCCAAAGAATACACATGGAGGGACCCATGGTTCAGGCCACATATGTGTCAGAGGAGGGCCTTGTTGACCATCAAGGGGAGGAGAGGCCCTTGGGCCTGAGGGTGTTAGATGCCCCAGTTTAGGAAAATGCCAAGGAGGGAAGACAGCAGTGGGTGGGTGGGTGAGTGGGAGAATACCCCCACAGAGGCAGGGGAGGAAAAAGGGAAAAAGGGGTTTCCCAAGGGGAGACTTTTGAAATGTAAATATTCAAATAAAATCTAAAAAAAAAGGAACTATAGTCTAGTTACAAACTATATAGGGCTGTTGAATACTTAAAATATGTCTAGTGTAAATAAATGTAAATATAAAATATAAAAGTAGGTATAATGTATATCAAATACTAAAGATTTAATATGAAATAATAAGCTATAGCTATGTCAATATATTTTAGACATTGACTACATGTTGAAATAGTGTGAGTATAATTTAATTAAATGAAATAGACTGTTAAAAAAAAGTTTCTTACTAATGGAGCCCTTTATGACCATATACTTAAAAGAAAAATTAAGTGCAAAACTATTCAAATGCTAATTCCTGCTTAATCAGCAGTCCCACCCTGCTGTTGACTAATTCTTCTAGTACAGAACAAGAATCAGTGTCTGAAGAATCAGTTGTCAATAATGTTCATAATTTGAAAAGATGCTCTAACCTCCTGATAAATGCAAACAGAAGCATAAAATATAAATAACAAAAGAGATTTTGCCCAATGGGCCAATAATGTTCATTTATTACTTCAAGCATTTATTACCTGAGTATTAGCATAGGTTTTTTTATTTTTTTAAGCAAATCCTTAAAATCCTTAAAAAGGTGGGATAGTTATAAGCTTTGTCAGCAGTTAAGAAATTTCTAAATAAACAACAGAGTGCATTCTTATTTTAAATCTCTTCAGTTGATACCACTTTCTGGTGCAGTTTAGAAAATTTAACATATAGTACATAAAAGCTGACTCTCCCATTTGTATAAGCTATATGTCATCATTTCAGTAAACAACAACAAAAACTATACACAGATAAACTGCCAGTCACTCAAAAAACATCTTCCGATAGTGATGCATATCATTACTGAGAATGATTTGTTTATTCTCAGCAAACAAATGGTAATCTAATGAAGATGTGCTCTACACTGCCTTAGCCCCCTGCACATGATCAATGAATAAGAAATGAGTCAGGAAACAAATGAGACTCAAAACAAAAGCAATTACTTACTTTTACTTAAAACTGACTTTTAAATGTTAGCCATAGAATGTTTCTTTGGTAAATATGAAAATAAGATGAATTAGTCGTCCAATATTTAAAAATTTTATTATTTAGGCTTATAAATTTTCTTTAGATTCTAGCATCACTAAGAACTAAGATGAGTCAAACTTATCACAATTAATATACAAATATATAGATATTATTTGGGATAAATATTATTTTTGTCTCTCAGCTTGAGAGCTTTCCAATTTCTACTCAATATGTTTTACTTTCTTTACACATGCTAAATAGCCCACGCTTGCTTCAATATTCCTGTTAAAATAAATAGTAAAAGTCATTCAGAATTTTAAATAAAAGAGACAAATGACATGGGTTTTCTCTACTAATGTTACAGAAAATAAAAAGTGATCATCAAATGACTATCAAAAACGCATCTGCAGGAACCAGTCAGATTACTTCGCTGCAGCTCTGCGGATAATAAACTTTTGCCCTTTACACTGCAAGGTGGCTCTGCTGTGGTGAAGACTGCTGTGAGACTAGCAGACACACTAAGACCTCCACTGGTAACACAGGCCAGCTTCTTTACTACATCAACACTTTCTACAGCACAGGACCAGGCTGGAACAGAGACTCTATGTCGTACTGGCTCTCAGGGAATATTGTTTATCTACTAGACAGCAAGGTCTAGAAAACACTCTTCAAAGACATGCAAGTGCTTTCAAATTCCTTGACTTGATGACTGTGGCCATGGTGCTGTAATTTCTAGGGTAGAATGAAAACTGCCAGGTTCAGATGCATTCTATCTGGTCCTAGACAAAAGCAAGCAGTCAGAATCTATAGCTCATCCCAGTGACCAATGGCAGCTACTCTGCTGACCGGTATATAAAAGATTATCTCACTTGTGGCTAATCCATCAGCATGCAGATGTTGCCTCCACCAGATCAGGAATGCCAGTGCTAATCATGGCATGTGAGTAAACATTTTTGCTGCCAAAAGGAAAGTCTACACACAGAGAAAAGAGTTGCCAAAGAAATTAGGGCTTTGGTAATTATGTAACCACAAGGCACTAGGTTTCTTACATCAGTCAGAGATGAATGGGAACACTTGCAAAAGTATTTCACCATTAGTCTGATTTGTGAAAGAAAGCCACAGGAAAAACAACAGGAATTTTTAAATTCCTTTATTACCCAATACAATTACATCTTTCAGCCTAAACTAATGCTGGCAGTGCTCCGCGGGATTCTTTCATTCCTCAAGGGTAAAATGAGAAGCAGAACAAATATGGGCAGTCTATGTTAGCCTTTCCCTGTGTATCTTAGAGAGACATCTCTGTTTGGAAATGGGAACTAAAACCTGCCCACTGATACAGTTTTGATTCTCTATTGTCTCAAAGATAGTGGCTGGAACAAAAATAAACCTCAGCCCCCAAAACCACATCAATAGCTCTCTCCTTAGGAAAGCACCATTCCTTCATGTTCAACTCCCACAGCGGCCTTTTCATCACCTTCCTGCTTCCAACTGCTATTTCCCTTCCTATGTTAGCTCTGTTACACACACACACACACACACACACACACACACACACCAGACACCAAAATTCTAGCTCAGTTTACATCCAAGTCCCCCGCTAGACAGGTAATGGTTCTTTAATTTAGAATAAGAAAACAATTTCTGGAAAAATGTTAAAATTATAATGCAACAGTTAAACATAAATATGTCCTGTGATATTTGGTTTCACCTGAAAAAGGAAAAAAAGAAAAGGAAAAATGTCCACCAAAATTTCCTAACAACTCATACATAACTGCCATCTAGCCACCAAAATAAAATGGTGTGCCTCTCAATTACATGAACCTGATAATAGTCAAAAACCACAGTATAGGCGATTCCAATCCTCAGTAAGAGGCATGAATGCACACTGTTTACCTAGCATAAACCGCTCAGGAAACTTGGTGACCATTTGATTACTACTAGGTTGTTATGACTTGCCTCAGTGTTAGCGGAGAAGCCTGGTAAATTCTGTGACTAGTAAGCTTCGCTCCTGCAACCCTCACTCAGGCCTCCTTTGCTCAAGCCAACACGCCCAGACACACTACGGCTTTTTCTTTCTCAGCTGGCATAAATGATGTGTCTGATTAACTCCTTCCTTCCAAGACCAGAGATGATGACGCTGAGGGCCTTCAGCTACTCTTCACAAACATGCCTGCGTACACTGAGAATCATGAAACTTAGTCTTAGAAGAGGACAGAGATCACAGAAAGAAGAAAGGAAAGAAAAAGGATCAGTGATGAGTAGAAAAAACAAAAGAGTCAAATGAGGTCTGACACATTCTCCTACCATATTCTTTTTTAAAATTTAATTCTATAAAAAAAAATGATTTAAAAAAAAAATCATAGAGAAAAAGTATCAAAAAATGTAATTCAGTTGCAGCTACTGGAATTAACATATGAAGAACTTAGCATACCACTAGTCAAACTCAGATTACAAAACCAAAAAAAAAAAAAAAAAAAAGATTATAAATAACTTCTCCAAATATATACTTCCATTAATCACGTAATCTGAATTTTTAAAGAAGTCTTTCTTTCTTAAATTAATATTTGTCAAAGTATTATGCTAAATTAATTTTTGAAGAACAACTGTCATTTAATTCTACATATGTGTTAGCTTCACTGATGAAACATGGCAACAAAGTGATGTGAAAAGCCATGGTACCCAGTACCAGCAAGACCCCCACATAAGGCAGGAGGTGGGTTTTTTTCTCTTAGGTGCCCTTGAGAATCTGGAAATACAACTTCAACCCCTGCTCTCCATCACACCCCCCAGACCAAGTTCTAGGATAAAACAAGAACACACTGGAGACACAAGACAAGATCTTTATCGTTCCATAGAAAAACCAAGCACTCCTGCTTTGGGCAGAGTCACCATTTCCTAAAGTGTCCCTGAAATACAAATAAGAGCTAAAGGTTGACTTCAGAGACTTCCTGGCTATGACTCAGGCTGCTAAAAGTCAGAATAAAAGGAGAGAAAGCCAAGACCTCATCCAAGCAAGTCACTAACTACAGGAGTGGCTGTCAGTAAACTCAAAAACAAGATCTGCAACAGATAAATGACAATACAGCTAATTCACTCAGAAAAAAACATCTGGCTCTGTACGTGTTTTATACCATGATATTTTCACCAAGAAAAATAATATTCTGCCAAGGAACATCTTAATAACACAGGAAATTGTCTATGCCTGATAAGGTCACTGTGTTCATAAACAAAATCTCTTGAGACTCAATTGGCTCCTGAGCCATGCAAGGATATATATTTCAGAAGCCATTTAAGAAATATAAACAAGGCAGTCAATTTTCTAAGGAACAGAAAGACTACCTGACCACGGTGTGACTACCCGGGGTCCAGTCCTGTGCATGCCCCCAACTGCATGTCTCTGGAATCCTAAGTCAGCCACAGTATAGGAGGCCACTTTTGCATTAGTGGAAAGGTACTGAGTTGGCAGGTTCATTGGTTCTTAGACTCTCCTCCCATGAAATAAAACACCAGGGTGCCATAAATCAAGACTGTGGTTTTCTATAGCTAAAATCAAACAGTAGGTATCTGTCCTCAGTGGTTTTCCCATCATTTTTCTCCTAATACGTTTGGAACTTGAAACTACTAGTCTGGTTAGAAAGGCAGAAATTTATTACTAACATAAAAGAGCAGATTTGGGTTTTTATTTTTCCAGTTTCATGTGTTCAAGGTTGGAATTTCAAACTTCATACCTAAAATAGTCATAGTACTAGTAAAATCATTGCTGGTTCAAATAACAGAATCAAGCATACCAGGTTTTCATAACATTCCAACAAATAAAAAATAAACATATCCTCTATACGTCTCTCTTGTAGCTGACTACACAATCTGATTTGGGACCCACAAATTTCAGAACCTCTAAGAGAAGGTGCTGGCTACAGGAAGTAACAGCTCTATCCACTGCTTCCCTCCTGGTCTCCAGCAGCCAGAGCAGCTCCCCTTGCTCCTCCCTTCCTGTATGCCAGCACCTCTCCTTTCTAACTAACACCTTATCTGCTCTGTACAACCTCACAAAGATTGCTCTTAATGAGCAATAACAGCCTCCTTTATCTTTGTCTCACTGATGCCAGCATTACTCTGCAGATGCGAAACTATCCAAAGAAAAGTTTGATCAACTTCTTCAGATGTCAAATTAAGAATGTTACATTTACCTTAGGAACTAGTGTAAAATACTGTATGATGGTATACGGGCCAGTGACAGAAATGGTCCTAATGGTGAACAAGTACCGTAAAAATTACCTACAAGTCAATAGAAATGCTGAAATCATGTGGCTACTTCAAATTTCCATCAAGAGGTCTGCACCCAACTGGTCAGCCTAGAGGGCTCAGTCCATGCTCCTCCTCTGAGACTTCTTGTAGCAGCTCTGTCGATCACCTTGCTCCCACCACAAGCTGCATATGCTTTGACTGCTGAAACATCCAACCATACAAGCT
>JADRCH010000156.1:711798-775800 GCA_019843965.1 Rhynchomys soricoides | reverse complement strand
ACCATACAAGCTGCATATGCTTTGACTGCTGAAACATCCAACCATACTAAGCTGTACAAATTGATCTTTCCACAAAGCTCTTACTACCTTGAGAATTACATTTTTTCCTTTTTCTTCTTGTCGCTTCATCCACATTGTGGACAGTTATCAAGTACTTTTTAAGTTGGCAAATGAATAACTAGAAGTCTAAGGAAGGTTGTGTAGAATACAATGTCTCATTAAGTTAAAAATATATAGCCAAGGCAAATGTGAGCAATCTTGAGGCAAGTGACCAAATAAAGCTGTGGCTCTTTTTCAAGGCACACTTCATGTCTCCACAGAGTAACCAATAATGTGTCTCAATCTTCCATCTTTTTCCCTCTACATTTCTCTTCTCCTTTTCTTCCCTTCTCAAAAGATAAGATTTATGAGTAATACTCGTGTTTCAATTCTAATTACCCCTCTTTAGCTGTCTGAGTTTCTACAAACTGCACAAAGTATGCAATGTAAGTTATTTACCATAACAGTATCCATGACCAAACCTGCCTTTATTCCTAGCGACTGTACTTGTGTCATTCAAACCTAAGATCCACTGGGGAGTGAAACAAAGACCACTTAACTAACTAACCAACAGAAAAGCTGAGCCTCAGTTTGGAACAAGAAATTCTGTATAGCTTAAACATCAAACCTCAAATGGAATTACAAGTAAGTATTAACTAGTGCAGTGCATTTATATGCTGATTTCACAGAGGATATTATAGAAAACCTATTAACTCTGCTTTTATCACACAAATCACAAAATTAGAATTCTGCTAGGCTTTTCATTTCCTTGGTGTTGTTTAAATTGAAGAAATCCATTACATTCTTCAAATACTAGCCAGAATACATCAATTGCTTATTTTACAAGAATCATAAAAAGTAAGATACAGACTCAATGTCTAAGTTTAATACATGCATTGAAAATTAGAATTATTAAAAGGAAATCTACTGAATATGTGCAGGGTAAAAAAGGCTTGTTCTCAGTGTAACTGTGGTTTCATAGAGTGAACTGGGTAGTGTTCCTTCTGTTTCTATTTTGTGGAATAGTTTGAAGAGTATTGGTATTAGGTCTTCTTTGAAGGTCTGATAGAATTCTGCACTGAACCCATCTGGTCCTGGGCTTTTTTTGGTTGGGAGACAAAGGTAATAATTATGCTAAAGGGGCAATGAGCAAACAGTACTGGCTGAAAATATCAGAAGAGAGATGACCAGATATCACGTAACTACTCATAGAGGAAAAAAACACACTTAGAGGTAGAAAGATGACCCAGCAGTTAAGGACCCATGCTGCTATTGCAGAGAACTAGAATTCTGCTCCCAGTACCCATATCAAGTGGCCTTATAACCACTTTAACTTCAGCTCCAGGTCATCTAATGCCCACTCTGCTCTCTGCAATAATGTGGGTGGGAACACACACACACATGCACACATACGCAAAATATTAAACACACACACGCAAACATAAAACTCTCAAGTACAAGAACATAGAATATGAAATCAAAAAGTGCTTGGCTCTTGCCCATTCACACAGACCTAGAGGGATTACCACAACAAGATGTAGCTGAGCTCACTCCCTGGGTTTCCAATCCCATCAAGTTGCTTTACATCAGGCTTCCTACCAAGGCATCTCCTGAGATACACTCTAGGAAACAGCCTAACTCATACCACACTCTTAAAAAACAATAAATACAATAAAGTTTACAAAAAAAAAAATTAATAAAATACTGTTCCTACAGGTGGATGACTATCACAGGAAAAGTAAACATCATGATCATAGTAAAGACAAAAATTTTACATTATCTAAAATAATACACATATAATATATTATAGATAGTGTAATGGTAATGCCTTTGATCACAGCATTCAGGAGGCAAAAGCAAGAGGATGTCTGTGAGTTCAAGGCCAGACTTATCTATAGTGACTTCCAGGACAGTCAGGACTGAATAGAGACCTGGTGTCAAACAAAACAAAAAGAGTAGTAATAACAAAAATATAATATAGGCAACAGAAGCAAGTATCACAAAACTCTACTATCTCGTTTGAATGTACAAGGAATTATACCAAAAAAAAAAAAAAAAAAGTACAAATAGCCACACCAAAGAAATTCAGGTTAAAAAATGGGAGAAGTAAAAATAAAAAATGAACACAAGAGAAACTAACATTACAAAAAGAAATTTAAAATCCAGACAGAACAAGGAACAAAACTCACACAAGTAATGGTCAGAGAAACAATCTATGTGACAGACAAATCTGATATGCACTCTCAGATTACAGAACAAGAAATAAATGCCCTACAAATAATGCGGAAGACATCATTATTAATATTTACCTCTTCATTAAAGACAAGCCTCAAAAACTGAGAGGAAAGTATAAGGTACCATCTCTGAAAATAGCCATAGTACGTATCTACAGAAAGATAATGACAACAACAAGGAGTGGCAATATTATATAAGACACAGTAGAAGGCACAGCAAATTATTTAATGATAATTAAGACGTAATAATTAAGAATTTCTGTGTGAAATATCAGTATACTGAAAGAAATAAAAGTATAAAAAGCAAAGCTTATTAGACAAATATGAAAGCCTCCCAAATCTCCTAGATTTATGAAAGTACACATCTGCAGTTTGATGAGTTCCACTGGGAATCCTTACAAATCGGACAAAACTGTAATCACATGCACAAATGCATGCACACTGGGCGTGTGCACACACACACCTTACTTTTAAGCATTTGTGGAGTATTCTGAAGTTCCAGTACACAACGCCACATTCTCAGTTGCAAAAACAATAAAATAACTAATTTGAATGATATATTAAAAATTTCATAATGCTAGCATAAAATAAAAGCACAGAAATGTAGGTTATTTCCAAAACTAAACTGCCATTGATCAATACCTTAAAAATATAATCAAATCCAGACAAAAGAAAACAAGGCTTTCAAGCTGATCTTACTAGACAAAAAAATCTTCCTGCCTACCTCTATACCAACAATCTTTCTTTTTTTTTTTTTTTTTCCAAAGAAGAGGGGAGGGAATGATTCACAGAAAGATATTAAGGGAGTTAAAGCACAAATCCAGAGTTTATGACAAGATGCTTTGAATAAAAATAAGAAGGAAGGGCTGAAAATATTAATCAAAAGATGATCCCTATTTCAGAGGGACCAGTTTTCAGGCACCTGCACCCAGATGGTGAACTGATAACATTAACTAATACCAGATGCTTCCATGTTTTTACAGGGCATTGAGGGGAAGAGGGCAGGCAAGGACACAAAGCCAGGAATTTAGAAGGGTTCAAAAAGTAGACACTGGAGACACATAAGACATATAAATATATCCATTTTTTTTAAGATAATTTAATTTTCACTGACTGGACATTAAAATTACAAAGAAAAGGACAAACAGAATTCTATTTTAAATACAGTAAAGAAAGAAATCCTAGCTAGCAATTCTGATAGTCAAGAATAAAGGAAACACCTAGGTTATGATCTTAGATGCTTTTCTTGTTGTGATAAAATTCCCTGACAAAAGCAACTTAATGGAGAAAGGGTTTATTCTGATTCACAATTTGAGGTTATAGTCATCATGGCAGGGAACTCACAGCAGCAGAAACTAGAAGCAGCCAGTCACAATGCAACCACATTCAAAAAGTAGAAAGCAGTGAATGTGTGTGCTCAGCTCACTTTCTTATTTATACAATCTAGAATTCCAGTCCTTAAGATTTAGTGCCACCCACTGTGGATGGGTCTTCTGACCTCAATTAACCTTATCAAAATAATAACCCCCAAAGCCTATCAACCCAGGTAATTCTAGATCTCATCACAGTTAGCAAGTGATATTAGCCATTACAGTGACCTACTACAGTGACAGTTTGCAAGGGGAAATAAGTCACAGACATTGGTATTACAAACCAGATAAATTTTACAATGAATGGTATGAGACAACATTTCATTACATCATTTTCAGGAGTTATGGAGTTCAAGCTCAAGAATGTATTTTCTTTCCATTACCTCCTTCCTTCCTGACCTGGTGTCAAGAACCAGGTAACATATTCTCCCATGTAGGAAGAGAAGGTTGACATTGCCAAGAATGGACACACAGCTTACAGAGAGAGCTAGAAAACATACAAATTAGGATTGCAACCTCAGATCCCAATTAATTATGGTTGTAGGAACCAACTTTAGTTCTAGATTATACAACAGATAATGCTAACTAGTCACATGACATTGGGCAGGTTTCCTTTATTCAATAATTGTACTTCCTCTTTAAGCATCTGCTCTATGATTAAATATTGGAAGCTCAGAGTACTCAATTTTCAATAAAATATGGACTAACATATCACTATCACTTCAAAAGATTTGGAAAGTGCCATGAGTACATGTTGGTAAATGTGCTTTTTAAGAAACAAAAACTGAAAGGCTAAGGAATAAGGATCACTAATTCAGCACCACCCAGAGATGTATAACATGTTTCAGGAGAGCATTACTGTGTCTCACAAGAGAGGGAAATAGAGACATAAAGGAAAGGCATAAAGAGAGGGAGAAGAGTGGGAGGGAGACAGGAAGGCATGAAAGGAGAGATGGGAGAAAGGAGTGTACTGGCTGGTTTTGTGTCAACTTGACACAAGCTGGAGTTATCACAGAGAAAGGAGCTTCAGTTGAGAAAATGCCTCCATGAGCTCCAGCAGTAAGGCATTTTCTCAATTAGTGATCAAGGGGAGGACCCCTTGTGAGTGGTACCATCCCTGGGCTGGTAGTCCTGGGTTCTATAAGAAAGCAGGCTGAGCAAGCCAGGAGAAGCAAGCAAGCCAGTAAGAAACATCCCTCCATGGCCTCTGCATCAGCTCCTGCTTCCTGACCTGCTTGAGTTCCAGTCCTGACTTCCTTTGTGATGAACAGCAGCATGGAAGTGTAAGCTCAATAAACCCTTTCCTCCCAACTTGCATCTTGGTCATGATGTTTGTGCAGGGATAGAATCCCTGACTAAGACAAGGAGGAAGGAGAAAACAAAAAGAAAACGTGGGATTTACTGAATGTCATTCTTTCATGTTACGATAGCTTCATGTCTTGCACAAAGAAATTTATAACTCAAATTCATTGCTTAGGAAAATGTATAAGTGGATAAAGTGCTTGCCTGAAAACTTTGTGGACCTGAGTTCATATCCCAGATACTCCTGTAAGCCCAGTGCTAGGAGGCAGAGACAAGAGGATCTCAGGCGCTAGCTGACTAGCCCGGCTAAGCAAGTGGTGAGCTCCAAGTTCAGTAGAAACCTTGTCTCAAACAAAATAAGGCTGAGAACAGTAGAGGAAGACAATCTGGCATCAAATCCTGGCCTACACACACATTTGCACACACCACATACAAAAAATTCAACTATGTCTACAAATACTTTGTTTACATTTGAAGAAGATTATTCTGGGAGATAGAGACATAACTGAGTAATGGAGCATTTATCCAATGTGAAGGGCCCACAGCTCCATTTTCTGAGGTAGTGAGTCGATTCTGTTTAATGGCACAGCCACCCTAAAATTTAAAGTTTTGTTTTGCTTAAGTATTTTTCATATTGACAAAGAACACTTTAAAAGGCAGGAAACAGAATGTAACAATACCATTATTCTGAAAGCCTCAACCATAGCTCCTTTGGGGGCCGAATGACCCTTTCATAGGATTTATCATCAGAAAACACAGATTTTTATGTTATAATTCATAGCAGTAGCAAAATTACAGTTATAAAGTAGCAATGAAAATGAAAATTTTATGGCTGGGGATCAGCACAACATGAGGAACTGCACTAAAGAGTCATAGCATTAGAAGGTTGAGAACTGCTGTCTGAAAGGTTCGCTGATTTATACAAAATAAATAAATAATACCTGCCCTTATTGTTACAGCAACAGAAACTGCCAAAAACCAACCAATTAAATCATCATCATTTAGAAATAGAAATAAGATTTAAGGTGAGTCCTCCACCTTACACACTAACCCTAAAAAAGATAATAACCCAATCTCCTGAAAAGGACCAACATGAAAACACAAATGAGCTTCTATGGGTTAATCATGCAGTTCTTCTGGGCCTATGGTCTAGATGACAGCAGCTGGGTGACTGCTCACTGGGTGATACACGACTGAAGCCAACAGCTGGATTGGCAAAAGTAGCTACTAGCACAGGCAAGACATGCCAGAGATAGTGCAAAATCAAATACTTGAATTTACCAAAATTCAAAAGGCATACTTGAAAATACCAAAGCTATCTTCTTAGTAAAAAGAGAATGTTGGGGCATCACCCTACACAGCCCACACCAAGTCAAACACTGGAATCTTTTCTGAGAGACTAACACTGCAAAAAAGGGAATCACCAGAATGAATGTTTTCTCAGCTGTACCCCTGACTGAAAGGTAAGCCCACTGTGGTAATTATAATTTTTTTTAATAAATTTTGATCTTTTCTTCTTTTGCATTAACTAGGCCAAAAAAAAGGGAAACCTTTAGAAAACAAAGATGACTTTATAAAATTTTAAAAAATAAATTTTTCAGTTTTCTCTCAATAAAAACTCATGATAGAGCTGAATTATAACATTCCCCCCAATGTCTTTTAATACCTCATTACTTTAGATTTTAGAGTACAGATAACTTACTTCTATAATTGTTAAAAAGTTTAAAGCCACTGAAGAGATACCAGGTGAGATCCAAGAAGGGTGTACTGTGGGAAAGATCTGACATTTCATGCATAAAAATTGTGAAAATGCAAATTCATTTGAAGGAGAAAACATAAACTGAGATGGTGCTAAAATAGTTTCCTTTTCAAAAATACCATTTGGGAAAGTGGTTCTTCAAGGTTAGCACACAAAGGCAGAAGTAACTGCGGTCCAAGGAGACAAGGCTCCATCCCAAGCTGGTAACAAAACTTACCAATGTTTATATGGTGCTGGTTTTGTAGGTATGAATGTTAGCTAAAAAGATTTGAAGATATCATAGAATTTTATACCAAAACTCCAATGAGCCACGGAGGCCAGACAGTGTGCAGCACAGCTGGGGCCCTACACCGAGGCCCTGAAGGCCACTCCATGGATCTGTGAAAATAAAGCCTAAGTTGCAGTGGAGACCCCAGAATACTGGAAGTGCTGAACAATGAATATATGCTGTGAAAAGCAGCAGGCATGGAATGGAATCAGTTCAAGACAGAGGTTACTTGTGCTTCAGGCAGAAGAGCTGGAGAGGTGGGGCTACACAAGCCCTTCGGAGCCCAGTTAATTCTACCACTAGCACCAGGTTCCAGATATGGAGCTACAAGATACGGTGTTTGCCTTGTTGGGTTTCAGTCTTACCTTGGTCTCATCTTGCCTTGCTATGGCTCCACTCTTTCTTGAGTCATTAATTGCCTTGAATCTCAGATGAGATTTAGACTTTTGACTTTCAAACAGTGCTACAATTGCTAAAGACAATAAAGACGTTGGAAGTTGGACTGAATGTGGACTGCACTATGGAATGACCATGGCCTATGGAGACAACAGATAGGGGCTAGGGATTAAACAACAAGTGTTCAATTACCAAGTGGACAGACAAAAGTGGGCTGTGATATTCAATCTTGATTATCAACTAAAAATCACAGTAACAACTCTCTAGGCACATCTGTGAGTATCTAGACTAGACTAACTATGGTAGGAAGATCCATACTAAATGTGTGAAATGACCTTTGCCCTATAAAATTGAGAGTGGGAGCTGGGGAAATGGTTAAATAGATAAAGTACTTACCACAAAAGTGTGAGCAATGGAGTTCAGATCCTCAGCACCCACATAAATGTCATACAAGCAAAATAGCTCATCTTAATCCTAGCACAAAGAAGCAGAGAAAGGATCCGCAGGACAAGCAGACTGGTTGAAACTAGCCAAATCATTGAGTTCTGGGTTCAAGTAAGAGACTCTGCCTCAATACATAAGGCACAATTAAAGAAGGTACATTACATCAACTCCTGCTCTCCATGTGCACACACCCACACACATGAACAGGAACACTTATACACACATGCATGCACAACAAATATAGTAAAATATAACAAATGTGTGGATAGACAGAAATAAAAAATAAATGTAGAAAAACAGCTGCTGATTTTTAAAACTGAGAAAACTATTGCAATATTCTAATGTATGTTATTAGAATATTGTTTGTGTAACAATTCAAGAACTACTACAGATGTTTTAAGTTATTGCAACCAAAGATCAAGCCCATCCTTTAGAAGAGGCAAGAGCACCAATTAACAGAACCTGGCATAAGGCTGCCTATTCACTTTAGCCAAAATAAGACCAAGGGCATTGTTTAGAGATTTCCATTAAAACACCTGAATATCTGAAACACCCTGGATAGGGAGGAATCTGTAACAAGCCTCTACAATTACTTATACAAAAACAATGTACTAGCAAGTCTTCTCATAATAAATTAAACATGCTACAAGAATTTCAGCTTTATGTTTGGTGTTCTTTCCAGCTACCTTTAAGCATTTGCTCTAATACACACTGAAGACCATTGCTGAAGTTTGCTTTTACTAATTTAATTTTCTTAAAGATCCATTTTGTCAGGCAAGAACGTAAAACCAGGCAACTACCTACCTAGGTTCACTTATCAGGATTCAACAATTGAGACGAAGGCCTAAATTACTCATTTGGTATTTACTAAGACTCTCTAGTAGGTGTTTTAAACTAAATGTGTACTTCTTTAGCTATCACCACCTTTTACATACACACACACATATAAATATATATATGTATATATGTATATATAATGCAAATACATATATACACATATACGATTTACACATGTATATATACACATATATATATAAGCATATACAAGTATATATATATATGTGTGTGTGTATATATATATATAATTATGACATAAGTAACTGATTATGTAATAAGCATGAGGCAGAAAGAGTGACTGGGAATTATGTGGAAACCTCAAAGCCACCCTCAACCCTGTGACATACCTCTCCTAACAAGTCCATAGTTCCTAGTCCTTCCCAAACAGTTCCACCAACTGAGGACAGCAGTAAACCAAATTTAAATTTATCCTTGTCTAGTTTACAAATGAATGAGACTTAGACAGTGGATGCTTTATTTAGCTTTAATAATTACTGGAGGGTAACCACAATCTACTTTTCTAACTGATGGCCTGGCTACTTCCCCAGTGGTGTACCCCAAATACTTGAGGTTTCTCCTAGCCATGTGCTCATGGTCCATCTTCTCTCATGGCAGCCTCTTCCTCCCTCCTCCCTCCTCACTCCTCTCTCCCTTTTTCTCCCTCTCTCCTAGAACCAGGTAACTCAAAACCCACTGGTCTCTAATCCCTCCAGTAATTGGCTGTAGCCATTTTTATTTAACCAATAGTTTTAAATTAAGGAACAAGCTTTGCACAACAAAAGCTTGTAAACGTGAGAATTCACTCCTAAACCACCAGTCCTACAGGTACAGAATCTAGCATTACAATATATAGCAAAAGACCACACTCAACAGGGGACCAAGTATTCAAATATATGAGTCTAAGGAGGCTGTTCTCATTCAAACCACAAGTACTAAATGGCAGAAGATTTTGGATTAAAATCTGTACTCTCATTTGTAAATCACTTCCCTTCAAGTCTCTGAGGTCCTAGAAAACAATATCCACAAGAAATTTGTCCATGATAATGGGCTCCCTGCAGAGCATCTAGCTTAGTGTAGAAATACCTGGCATCTAAGTCATGATCCACTGGTATTCAATAAATCAGATCTTCTGCTACACAGATGGATCTCTCCTCAGCCCTACAACTTTCTTATTGGGAAAAAAAAATCCATGTCCACAAGAGAGGAAGAATTTAAAATAAAAGACACTAAGTGGCAAAGGCTCTGAAACTAAAGACAACTTGAGCAAGGATCTAACTATTCAGAATGCTCTCTTCAGACAAAAAGTCCAACTTTGTGGTCTCTTCTTTCTTATTTAATACCTTACTTCCAAAACCAAAGTAATTCAAAGTTGTTAATAAAAACTAGCCAGGCAGCAGTGGCATACAGTTTTAATACCAGCACTGTGGCAGAGGCAGCACTTGTGGCAGAATTCACAGGCAAATCTCTGTGAGTTCGAAGCCAGCCTGGTTACAGAGCCTGTTCCAGGACACCAAGACTGCACAAAAAGACCCTGTCTGCAAAAAAAAAAAAAAAAAAAAATTGAAAGTTAACTCTTATATTTTAGTTTCTTTAGCTGCCTCATCTGAGAAATCTGAAACCACTGGTCACATAGCTTCCATTCTGAAATGAAAAGTGTAATTGTGACAGAGGAGTTCATTCTCAAGGCAAGGAAAAAAAAAGATGTTTATCCTTATTCTTTTCAACAACAGAATTCTTGAGATAATTCCAGTGCTAAAGAATTCAACAATGACTGTCCCATGTACAATGGCCAGACTTAACTCAGTGCTGCAAAGGTAGCAAGTCCCAGTTATCCTGGAGTTGTTTCATTTGGGGTGGGGGTGGGGGGTCATGGAAGGTCAGAAGACAGCCCTTCAGCACTCACTACCTCTGACACAAAACTCAGTTCTCAGTTGTGTGTTGTTTCTTCAACCTCATTTTCAGAGATGAGAACACCCTGGATTAGGAAGCTATATTTCTGCTCAAGGTTTCCCTTGTCATAAGAGTCAAGGTAGAATTCTTACCCAGTGCTTCCTGAGGTCAATGTCCTCTTGGCCAATACTCCAAAGGGTTGCCAAATTCAGGGAGAATATAAAGACAAGTGGGAAACGGGCCATGTTTAAAAGACAAAAGATTACGTTTTCCCAAATCCCACTTGTGCCCAGGTGACCTTGCTGCTTCTGACCTGCTGCACGTGCTGCTGCTTTCTCACACAGGGATGATGTTCACAAAGAAGAAAACGTGCAACTGGCTCTCCCTCTGCAGCCTCAGGGAAAGCTCTTGACTTAATGCTGAAAGGAGCACTGCTGAGTAATTCCCTTGGGCTTAACCACTGGTTCTCACAGCCTTCAGTTCCAGCACTGACAGGGGGAATCCAGGAATTTGTGGAACCATTTTGGCTGTCACATCACTGGGATACTAATTGAACTGGTGGATGGAAGGCAGGAATGATATAGGTCTCATGACATCCAGGACAGCCTAAAGCTATCTCGAATTCATTATGACTAGAAGTCTTGCCAAAAAGGCATGTGAGTAAAAGAATGTATTGTCTGAGAGTAGACTCTAACTTGGTTTTTACATAAACATGAAATATGAATTGCAAAGTGTGTGACTTAAAAGGTGAGCAGTATTTTATTACAAATTTGACCATCTCAAAAATGATGATACAGGCTGGAGAAATGACTCAGCAGTTAAGAACACGTGTTGCTCTTGCAAAGAACCTGGATTAATTCCCAGTACCCACATGGTGGCTCACCCCATCAGTAATTCCAATTCCAGGGAATCTAACACACTCTTCTAGCCTCTGTAGGCACCAGGAAGGCACACAGTGCACACACATCCAGGCAGGCAAAGCATTCCTACACATAAAAGTATTTTTTAGAAAAAGTTATGACACCACCAATGGTGAAGAGCCATCAGCCTTTAAGCATATTACCAAAATGTTCCAGGTAATATATATGTACACACACTGCCATCAGTATACGAACTGCAAGTGCTCCGAACCAAGGACTTTGTTTAAACAGGCTTTTTAAAAAATAATGTGCAGTTAAAGGAAATTATCTAGAGGTTTGGGGTTAGCTCAGTGGTAGAGCACTTGCCTAGAGAGTACAAGGCCCTGAGTTCAGTACATAGCTCAGAAAAAAAAAAAATTATTACCTACAAATTTCACCCCATAACAAGAAAAGTGGCAAATTCCTACAAAATGGCCCCATGAACACCAGAATGGAAGCTTAGTGAAAGTTCTAAGGGTCACGGGGAGACCATTATAAATATCACCTGTCTTTCTTAATTTGTCATAATACAAATCAAGTTACTTGGTTCCCATGTCCCAGGAAATCCTGACCTAATCAATTTTGTCAGCAGTTTGGACTGAAGAGGAGGAGAAGGAGGATCTAACCAATCAAGGCCCCTCTATATGCTACACATTTGAATTCTCTTTAAGTTAAAATATTACATTTTAAACTCACAGTAATCTCTGAAGCAATATACCAACTAAAACTTTTTAATACAACACTAAAGAATTTTAATACAACAAGAAGTGACATTAAAATATTAGCAATGCAAAAATCTTTACATATGTGAGACTTTTAAGTTGTGGAAAACAACCTCATCATTCTTAAAGATCCAAGTTAATTCCTAATACAACACTGTCACTGTCGATCTCTGTATAGTACTGGGGATCAGACCTAGCACCTCTCACATGCTATGTAAGTACTATGCTACTGAGCTATACCCCAAGTCTGAACACAGTTTAATAAAACACACACAAACTTATAGTTTAAACGTGATACACAAACATAGTAACAATAAATTGTACCTTAAAGCATTTTCTACTAATTTTATTCTCCTCTTTATTAATCAATGTTCTGCATCCTCATCCCTTTATCACTGTAACAAAATGGTTCCATTTGCATGCCAACCCGAGGTCCCTAGGATTGAAAAGAGCTATCACACATACACTTTTCGGTTGTTGTGTTTTCCTAATCATGAAGGAAGGGGAAAATTCAAACAGCTTCCTTTAAACAGTTTGAACAGAGGAGTTCTTTAAAACCACATTAATTCCCCTGGCAAATATAAAGACCTTGACAAAGATCCATTGTTTCTGTTTCTTAGTTAGTACTTGACTAGCCATGCATAAAAGGGGGAAATTAGCATAGTCAACTGGATATATAAAGACATTCAGACGTAGTAACACTACTTCTTCTGCCAAGTACAGTAGCAATGTTTAATAAACACCATGCTGTTAGCCACAGTCACTTCTTAAACTGTCATTAGAATTATCAACTTTTACCATAAAGCAAAAGAAAACATTACTTTTAATAACATCAGTAAAGACCTTGGTTTCTTTTCTAAGATAATTATACTTATATGAAATTGATAGGAAAGACTTTTCTGAAAAAAAAAAAAAAACCTATATTTCACACAAAGAAAATGGACTTCTCCTATTCTGTAATAGAAGTGATAAAGCCTAATTACTCTGCCTAAAAGTTGTGACCTAAATAAACAGGAAAGTGGACATCAAATTTTTGAAGTATGTTACTTTCCAACAGGCTTTAAATTTACCAAAAAATATTTAATTCCAGGGATGCTAAAGTTAAGAAATAAAAAATATAAACACCAAAATGACAACAGCTTGGTCTGCTGAGGGGAATGGGTAGCATACTTGAACTTTAATGTATACATATGCTAAAACAAAGTAAAAACATTTTTTCAGACTTTTTCCTGACATAAGTGGAAAGCTATATAGAAACTTTCCATGGGATAAATGACTACTTAATTTTTAAGAGAGAAGAATAAATCCTTAATACTGACATGTTAACTTCCTAGCTACAGTGTACCTTCTTTATTTTCTAAAGAAGGCAGTATAGAAATAATACAATATAAGCCAACTCATAATTTGCATTGAAAAAGCATACTTAGGGCTAGAGATATAGCTCAATGAGACAGTGCATGCCCATATTATATGCATGAGGCTCTAGGTTCAAACCCCAATACTACAAAAGGGGGTATAGATATTTGTTTTATCTGCAAATGTGGAAATAAAAGGTCAAAATAAGTCATAAATATATTTAACTGTCTGGACATTCCAAGATGATGATTTAGTACTTATCTCAGCCAAAATAAAACAAAAAACAAATAAACAAACAAAACCAATCCAATCTGTTGTATTATTCTAACAGAGGTATTTGTGTCAAAACCTTGTAAACCTCAGTCAGTGATGATTCAAAGCTGGAGTGATGATTCTGCTGTCGAATTCTAAGAATATGTGAAAATGCAAATAAACTCTGATAATGGCTCAGAATCAAATGCCCTATCTGAAACACAGTAACAGCAAAACTTAATTAGCTAGCACTAAACACAGCAGACACTATATACTGGAGCCACCTGGTGGTCTGTTTTCCTATAGCACTAGTAAACACTGGGTGCTGTGCATACAGCATGATACCTTCAGTGCCTACCACACAAGGAAGACTCAGTTACCAAAAGTCAGTAATAACAATGAGCATCACAAGCCCCACCACAATGCAGAAGCACTAAGAGTGAGCCTCTAAGTAGAAAAAACATTCCCCAAAATTCCAGTCTAGGCATCTCCAAGTTGTATTATATTTTCTCAACATAAATCTTAACTAACTCAATTAAGTTTTTTTAATCTTCTTAATAAATAAATAATAGCATATGATTTCCTGTGGACTATCTGCTTCTCGCCTAGTTCCAGGAAGTTCAGGATAAGGCTAAATTAACTTCTAAAGGATTATGGTCCTGTCAGCAACACAAAAGTAGATAGTGTACTGATCTTTCATTCTGAGCACAGGGATATTTGCCTGTAGCCACAACTGCTAAGACAGGCAAAGGTGGTAAGATTGCCTGAGTCCCAAAACTAAAGACTTGCCTAGGTAATATAACAAGAATCAATTTTTTCTCACATTCTCTCTCTCTCTCTCTCTCTCTCTCTCTCTCTCTCTCTCTCTCTCACACACACACACACACACACACACACACACACACACACATTTCCAAAGAAACAAGGGAGTTCTGGGTCTACTTGCTCAAACCATTTTAAGAATAACACTGGGCACAAAGCATACCTTCATACCTTCATACCTTCACACCTTCATACCTTCACACCTTCACACCTTCATACCTTCATACCTTCATACCTTTATCTTCAAACTTAACTAACCTAACCACTGCAGTCCCTTACATGAGACCATAATAATTCCAATCATACTGATAAATATAAAATTTGATTCCTAGAGCAATCAAGGGATGTCCAAGCAAGATGAGTCTACTGGTACAATAGTGGCATGTCTGTTATGTAGGTAACTGCTTTCAACAGGATCTGATGTCCAGTCCACAGGAGGGAATCCAAGTCTATTACTACAAACCCAGTCAAAACTCTGGCTGGAGAGGTCATAGTCCCCAATAAGAAAGTATTGCTGCATTTTGCAAAATTGACATGAAGTGCCTATCAAACTGCCTTCTAAATAACTATGTTTATGCACATAGAATAGTGCTGTGATAAGCTTTGGTCAGAGAAGCTTCTTTTCAGTGAGCAATGGTAACTGCAGGACTCATAACTGGTCAAAATATTAAAATAAAAAGGCTGTTAAATGTCCAGCAATAAATGGCCCATCTACATCATGCCCTCCAATGCTCAGAGAAAAATAAGGAAGATGGAGCATAAAAATGTAAGAGCTGAAGAAAGTGGAAGAAGTGTATAACATGGCAGTTGGTAGCTATGAGTATCTGCACCAAGACTGGGCCTTGCCAACACCATGTCATGCAAGAAGGTGAAGTGAACTTATATGTCTCCATTCCTTCCTGAGGATTTACACAAAGATCAAGATTGATAAGAGATAGGTATTTTATTCAGTAGTATAACCACTGGTAAGATACACATGCTCCTGCAAGCAACCTTAGTAAAAGTCATTTACACACCCACCTGGCACATCATAAATGCGCGTGAGTGCGTGTGCTCTCTCACACACACACACATACACACACACACGCATGCACACACACACACGCATGCATGCACGCACAACGTGAAATAAGATAGATAACTAGGGAAAGGAATGGGACTAGAAGGAGTAGGAAAGGAGACAAGAGAGAATAATGAGTCAATCTGATTGAAATACATTGTGTACATCATGAAAATGCCATAATGAAACCTACTAGTACGTAGAATTAATATATGCTCAAAACAATCTTTTAAAAAGCCAAGGACAAGGTAAGCCTTTGAACTACTAAGTAGGTGAAGTCTATAGCAGTCTATAGCCTCCTACAACTCCCTCATTCCTCTTCAGTGTAGAATCAATAAACTCCACATTAAAGAAATGCAATTAGGAATCTCACATAACCATTATAAGCTCTACTCCCACCTCTGGATGTACTAGGATGTGTACCAGACACAGATGCCAAAGGCTTCCCTCCAGGCTCCTCTCAAAGCATGCCACATTCCTGACTCATCCCAGAGACTCAAAGACCACATAGCTCATTGAGTGGGAATGCTGAATGGAAAGAAGGCTTCAAAGGATGCCTCTCTACTCATACCCTAGCCCAGGTCTTCAGTGCAGGGTAGACTGCTTTTAAAAGACTCGTTTCCTGAGGAAAGTAGACAGTTTCAGGGAAAGATCATTTGGCTGGTAGGAGGGAGCTTTGTTGCCAGCTGTTCTCGAAGCTCTACTCCCTGTGTGGTCTCCAAAGTTGCTAAACCTGACCACTACAGGGGCCAGGTCTATAAAAATGAAGACATTTCCAGTAAAAGGTCTGCATGGCTCTCCACTGTTCCACTTCACAGGGGAAGGAACACTGTTGCTAGAGAAGCTCTGGCTCGGGTGTAGGCATATCAGATGTGTGATGGACACTTGACATTTACCCCAGTGAAAATCTAAGTATCCTACTTCCTGGAAGCACTCTAAACAGGATGACATGGCTGTATGTTGTCAAATTTCCTAATTACAGGTGCCCCTTGACACAGTCAGCATTAGGAGATCAATGGCAGAGC
Source organism: Rhynchomys soricoides (assembly GCA_019843965.1). Classification (NCBI taxonomy): domain Eukaryota; kingdom Metazoa; phylum Chordata; class Mammalia; order Rodentia; family Muridae; genus Rhynchomys; species Rhynchomys soricoides. The sequence continues at coordinate 759,125 of JADRCH010000156.1, read as the reverse complement.
TGTTTTAAAGTCTAAAAGACAGTATGAATAGCCAAGTATAGTCACCTATAAAGATGGAAGGCACTTCCGTCTCAAGGTGTGATCCAGAAAGAAAACAAATACTAGCGGAAGATAATACACACCAGAATCAGAAGGCCCAGGTTCAAATGACAACAGTGTCATTTGTCAGAGAAATGCTGCACAGAGTTAACCTTTCTAACCACTCTTGCCCCTGTCTATAACCTGAACTCTGGGACTACCAAAAAAATAACAGGGGCAGAAAGGGGAAGTAATTAATTCAGGCTTGATAACTGTTTTGCTTTACCTACAAAGATCCATACACTGGTGAGAAACCAGTATCCTTACTCACAAAGCTGAATGTCTTCACATCTTCAAAGCTCTTGGTATTCTATACATCCTCTGTGTGTGTGTGTGTGTGTGTGTGTGAGAGAGAGAGAGAGAGAGAGAGAGAGAGAGAGAACAACTTGCAGAAGTTCTCTGCTTTCACCACTTGATCCAGGGATTAAATTCTGGTCATCATTCTTGGCAGCAAATACTTTCCCCTCTGAGCCATCTTACTAACCCTGCATCTCTAATTACAAGCCATCTCTTCACCTCCCTACTCTATAATATTTGAAAATTTAATTTCCTTCTCCATAAAGACTTTATAAAACAGCACTGTTCATTTCTTATTGAACATAATGGCAAAAAACATTAGACTACTTGCTTTTTGTGTTTTAACTATTATATCCACAATACATACTGTTTATTCAACATTTTCCTAAAAGCCATTCAATAAAAAATATATTTTAGTTTCATGAATGACAATAAAAATTACGTATTACACTAAAGATTTGTTAGATCTTAACAGGAACCCAAAGCAAATATATTCTCTAACCAAACCCCCAGGGAGCCAGACATCTCTATAAAATATAAACCAAATGTTAAAAGGTAAATAATAATACTGCTTTCAACCCCCATCATAAATGGCTCCTGCTTACCTTCTCCCTTCAGTGTGCCCCCTCCTTTACTCTCGTCACTGTTTCCTTCTATGTACAGTGTAGCAATGAGAGCCCGGCTAGAACACAGCTTGCTGCCCATTAGGCCTCCTTTTGACTGCTGGCTCTTGTCCTCTTTCACGTCCTATAACACCACTTCAAAAACAGAATTCTTTGGGAGCTAGAGAGATGGATAGGTGGTTAAAACCATTTACTACTTTTCCAGAGGGCCTAGGGTTCAACTCCCAGCACCCAGAAGGTAATCCACAACTAAATGTAACTCCAGTTCCAAGGGATCTGCTGCCCTTTTGTGGCCTCTGACGGCACCAGAAATATAAGTGCTACACAGACATGTATGCAAGTAAAACAGTCATTAACTTCATTTTAAATCTTCTTCCAAATAACCGAATACAACACCCTAGCTCCAAGCTAATTCAATTTCTATTCAGAAAATTCTTTTCATGTATTTATCATTTAGCATTGTGTTCTGCCACAATCAACAGAAATAGCTTTAGAGATGCAATGCAAACACTGAATAGCAAGGCTAATTAATATTTGAGATTTCCAAATCAAGAATATTACCAGGGATTAAAATATACAGCATTTCAAATAGATAAGAAGGTGACATCATCAAAAAGACTTTTCCTAAAGAAGTATTGCATATAATGACTTCAATACAACAAGCAAAAAAGAGGGAGGGGCCATAGATTCTTGCAACAAATCTATGTACCCATGAGGGCAAGGGTGTAGTTCTTTGGTGCTTCCTGGAGATCCTATAGGCAACCACAGAGCATGTCAGTTAGTGCAGCAGCATTGGGGCAAGAACTCCAAAATCACAGTAGACTCCGATACTCATAACCCAAGAGTCTGATGCTGGAGATGGATTCCATAATCAATAGTTCCATAATCCTAAAATGGATGCTGTAACCTTGTCATCAGGCCAGTAGCCTGGCCACAGCCTACTACTGCATACTTAATTAAAATTGGGCAAATCAATTAGTACACAATTGAACATAGTAGCAACTGCCTGTCTGAACTCAAGATCAAATGTACAAACACTGTCAATTTTATGGATCTACAATGCTAAATATGGAGAGTTTGTATGGTTTTAATCTATGCATATGTTGTAAAGAATAAAATACAAATAATACGTTAGTGGTGATTGTATTTTTCATAAATTGATTTTGAGAGTTTATTCTTAAAGTTCGGCATAACATAGATATTTCCAATAGTCTTGTCTACCCTCATACAATCACACATGAACAGCTTCTCTGTTTCAATAACAACTTCATGTTAGCATAAACAAGCTCTTAAAATTTTCTGCCTAACTTCTGGTATGCCAGTTAAGCAATACTGATTTTATATGACTAGTCCTCAAATACTTCAAGCAAACTGTTCTATGAACTAATGGAAGAGATAAGTAAGTGTACCTATAATCGAGACGGCAGAGCTCTTCAGGGCTTCTCCAGCGCCTCCCAGAGCCAAAGGCTAAAATGTCTTTAGCTTTATGTGATAAATATGCTGGGAACAAGTTCTTCCCTTGAATCCTCAACCGTTCAACTCAATGTAATGACATACATACAGTGCTGCAATGAGACTAAGTGAGAGGAGACTGCACACATAATATTTAATGTATTTAAAGACTGAAAAGAGATGGGAAAAATATTATGAAGCTTATAGAAACAAGTTTTAGAGGGAAAAAAACTAATATTTGTTTGTGCTCAACTTAGTATTTTTCCAATGCTACATCATTCAACTATTATTTCTTTTTACATATATAGCCTCATAATAAACAATCACATTATGACAAAGTAAGACTTGTGCCTAGTTGCCTGGCTCTGGGTAATTTAGAAGTGACCTTAACAGTCATGTAATGCTATTGCCAAGTTCCTCCTCCTCTCTCTCCCTCCCAGCAAACAAATCTTCTCTAATACTATGCGTACTTGAATGTTTAGTTTCAACTCAAACATTTCTTCTACAACTTCTGCATCCCTGTTTACCTTAGCCTGGGAATCCAGGAACTGGTAACCAGGAAACAGTTACAGAAGTTACAGGCTCTGAGTCTGGCCTTGTCACTTATGTTCTGGTATGTTCTGGCATGGGCATGGGGTCCAGGAGGAGGTGACCCTGAATAAAACAGGCACCTTCTGCTCTGAAACCCCTCATAATCTAAGAAAGACAAGATGTGTCCTTCAACCCTTACTGGGATTGAGCTAAGTAGCTATAGCCAAGATGAAAATAAAGCACTACACACAGAGATGATAGGAAAAGCAAGCCTGGCCTCTAACACTTGACAGGGTCTGGAGAAAGTCACCCTGAGTAAAGTAACAACAGTGCTTGAATGAGGGCTGAGCACCACATTTACCTTGAGAGTTATATTCTATTTTCATTTGAAAGGTTTTGTATACTGTTCTTGTGTGTCTTGAATAGTTCATACTTGTTAACTTTATAGGAATGTGTGTTCATAGGAAGCCTGTTAATCAAATTGCCAACATAAATTACTTTCTCTCATTTTTTGAAGGCCTGTCCAATTAATAAAAGGCTGATGCTTATGTAATAGAGCTGTTTTAGGCCACTGGGGGGCTGGTAGAAACTGAACATTTATTGATTCAATATAGTTTTTCCTGTCACTATGAAGACATTTGTTCAATATTAAAATGAAAAATGATGGTAAAATTGGGGGAAAAAGTATGTAAGAAAAGAAATTTATGAAAAACAATTCTCCACCTTGAGAATAATACTACCTTCCCTGTCAGGACTTGCAGCCAGCTATTATTTAAACTTGTACCTAGTGAGAGAGAGTCAGCAACTGAGAAGCATACATTTGCAGGAAACCAGGGCATTTATGATTGAGTTCCTGTTATTGACTTACTCTTAGACAAAATGCCAAGTTTCTTTAGGATGGGACAGTAAGCCCAATGTGAAAGCTCAGTATGAATACTGCTATGACATTTAGACTACAGTTTTCATTTCTTATGTCAAGACTTCTAAAGAGTTTTAAAACAATGTTTTCTATAATGGTATGGAGAATGGTTAACTTTTAAAAGAATTGTGCTTTTAAAATAGCTTCTAATTTGTATAGTACAAAACTGTAAATGGCTGAAGTTGATTCCAGTGGCTTTGCCATATTTTCTTAGTACATAGGTGTACTTCAACAAAAAGCCATGTAGTAGGCAGAAGTGTGGGAGGCAGGAGGGTCATGGGAAAAACATCTTCACAACAGAAGAAACAGAGCAACTTTCAGTGGTCACATGACTTTGTAAAACGGTAAATATTTTTAGGAAAATAAAACTTATTACTAAGATAAAAACTATGGTGAATCAATCTAGACTTGTATTTTGCCTTTTCCTTCGAGGTAATAGGCGGAGGTACAATTTGCCTTGAGAATTGTTGAGGTAACCTTTCTTCATATTGGGTGAAGGTGTGTCTATCTCTGCATTTTTAACTGTTAATACTATACCAACAGAGAGCTAAGTGCTGGCAGGATTCTGGTCCTGTCATTTCTATGGCCCATCACTGTAAACCTTTGTCCTTCCTCACTTACCTAAAGGCAGTCTAGAAATGTAGCAGAGGTTGACTCTGCACTGGTTCGCTGTAATAAGGATCTGATAGCCAATAGTTCGGGCTAGAAGGAAAGGAGCAGAATGCCCAGGCAGAAAGTGACTCAGAAGAATGAAAGCAGGAGAGGAGTGAGAGTGTACACCGAGGGGAAAAGACACAGATCAGAGCAGATAAGAGAGATATAGAGCTAGACACATCATGGGTCTTAGGCTAGACAGACAGTAGGATTAACTTAGGTAAGCTAAATGGGAAACAACTAGGCAATAAATGCTCTACCAATAATCTATAGCTCTGCACCTCAACAGTGGTCATTAAACTTTAGCCAAAATCCAAATTACTCATTAAGACACAAATTGTGTTCACCACTCTGAGATTCACTATGTCTGAAATTCCTAAGAAATCCCTAGGTTTTGGCCAGTCCTGCTGATCTGGAGAGTACAGCTTAGACTTCACTGTATAATGTTTCCTAGCATGTTTGTTAGGAGCAGTCCAGCTGACAATCCATTATGAACCTGAACACTTCCTTACTTGCAATCTGAAATGACACCAAAATCATAAGGAAAGAACAGTACATTAAAACCCCCACTCTCAGAATCAGCAGACTGAAAATACTCAGTCATGCTTTAAAGTCAGAGAAAACCATGAAAATAGGCACTTACACTACACACATGGTGGCACATGCCTTTAGTTCCAGCAGAGGCAGGGGCAGGCAGATCTCTGTAAGTTCAAGGCCAGCCTGGTCTACGTAGTGAGTACCAAGACTGCTAGGACTACACAGAGAAACTCTGTCTCAAAAAAATCCAAAAAACAAAAACCAAAAACAAAACAAAAAACAAAAAGCAACACAACATAAAAGGAAGGAAGGAAGGAAGGAAGGAAGGAAGGAAGGGAGGGAGGGAGGGAGGGAGGGAGAGAGGGAGGGAGGGAGGAAGGGGAGATAAGGGAGAGGTAGGGAAAGAGGAAGGGAGGAAAAGAAAATAAAAGCTTGCTCTTGCAAAATTATGTAGTTATATATAAGAGCTCAACTCGAGCCATACAAAGAAATCTATAACTGGACAGTACAGAGCTATTGATCCCTGGGTCAAAAATTATCAGTGACTATCTTTCTATCTTCTAGCTTCAGAGTACCTAATCCTGTGCTCCAGAAATCCCAACCATATACCAGGTAGCAAGAGAAGAAGATAAAAGAAGGCAAATCTCCTAATGTTCTTTTCCAGAAGCTTTATACTTTCTCTTATAATCATTAGCCCAAAATCAGCAAATAACAACAGCTACTGAAAAAAACTGAAAATGCCATCTTTTAACCAAGTATGATCAGATCTGATTGATGATGATGATGATGATGATGATGATGATGACGATGATGGGCGACAACGACAATGACAACGACCTCAATTAAGAAAATGTCTCCAGAATTTCTGGCTGTATGCAAACCTGCAGAGCATTTTCTTAATTAGTGATCAATGGGGGAGGGCCCAGTCCATGGTGGACGGTGCCATGCCTGGGCTGGTGGTCCTGGATTCTATAAGAAAAGTAGGCTGAGCAAGTTATGTAAAGCAAGAGTAAGCAGCACCCCTCCATGGCCTCTGCACCAGCTCATGCCTCCAGGTTCCCACCCTGGGTGAGTTCCTGCCCTCACTACTTTTGGTGATGAACTATTATATGGAACTGTAAGTGAAATAAACCCTTTCTTCCCCAAGTTGCTTTTGGTCATGGTGTTTCAGCATAGCAATAGTAACCCTAACCAGAACAGTAAATAACTCACTGGTTGTTCATGTCATGAGGAAAATAAAATACTGAGCTTACCTGCTATAAGTTCTGGGCCTAGAATTACAATAAAACTTACAAATTTTATTTTAGATTTAAACTATCCCTTGATTTGCCACCATTATTCCTGGAACTGTTTCGAGCACCTAGCAATGCTCAACAAATATTTGTTGGAGTAATGAATATATCCCCAAGAGCCTTTAATATATCATCACAGTATAAAATAAAGCCAAGTCTCACATACAGTCCTGTTTCCCCCCTAAAAAGAAGTCCTGTCCATTGGAAGGCACTTCTAGAAAGACTACAAGATACAGGCAATTTTCTAAGGACTACAAGGGGTTGTTGTTATACCAATAAATTCCTCAGGAAAAATAAAAATGGACACTATTTTTTAAAAATGGGATTTCAAGGGCTGGAAAGATAGATCAGTGGTTAGGAGTGCTTGCTATTCTCCCAGATGATCTGGCACCTAGCTTGGGTAGCTCAAACTGCCTATAACTCCAGCTCTGGGGGATCCAGCACCCTCTTCAGTCCTCATATGTGTTCAACCACTCATATCTAGCACACAACCACGTACATACCTGTGCATAAATGCAATATTTAATTAAATAATTAATTAAATAGGATCTGAATAACCAGGAAGTTAAATACATATGTGTTGGTGTTTTGTCTAAACTCCACCCCACAGTTACCTGGCAACAGGTATGCTCCTCCCCACAGTTGCCTGGCAACAGTCAGGTGGGTCTGGCCCACTATACAAGGGGTTGCTTGCCCCTCCTCTCTCTCTTGCTTTTGCTTCTCTCTTACATCTCTAATCTCTTACCTCTCCCCATTCCTTTACCCCCCCCCCAACGTGGTCATGGCCAGCCTCCACCTCTCCACTTCTCTACTCTCTCCCTCTCTCTGCCTTTCTCTGCCTCTACTACCCTCTTAGCTCCCCCTCCCCATGCCCTGAATAAACTCTATCCTATACTATTTCTTCTCCTGTGGCTGATCTCTCTGGGGGAAGGGATGCCTGGGCTTGGGCCTACACACCCTTCCCCCACACCTTCCTCCCCTACACCCATAGAACATATATCTTATCTTTTTTTTTATAAACACATCAATATGTGCTTGTCAATGTTATAAGGCAGAAATAGTCCAGGCATGTACAATGTTTGGACAGAAGTGAGGCAAGAAAGACAAACACTCCCTTCCCCAGATCATTAAGGACTCTATATTCAGGAAGCCAGTTCTGTCTCCAGGGCATCACAAATGAATAACATGATTAGCTTATCAGCCCTCAGTAGCCCAGATCTCAGAGATGACAAAACTGTCACAAAGAAAGATTAAATAATTCACTCAAGAATAATTATCAAATCAGTGGCCAATCTTTAAATACAAGTTACTATTCCCAATGCACACACTTAACAGTCACACTGCCATAGAGTACCATGCATTGTGTCTGTACAACTTTCCTACAACTTTACAGGACAACATAGAGGTGATAATGGTGAATTTTGGTCCTTGGATGCTTAGAAGGAGCTCTCTACATATTAATCAAAACATTCTGGCATAAATTTATGGGAATAAAATTGATACAGCTCTGCTGCCCAAAGGGAAATGAAAACATAGCAGAAAACAGTACTCCAAGATGTGAGAACACAAAAGCTCTCATTTTAGACCACGTTTTATGATTCTTTAAGTCAAACCTTCACACAGTTGTCAAATATCACTGACTCCTTAAGCCTGGACTACAGAAAGAAAATTATGGAACATGTATCAGAAAACTCACTCTCCCCCTCATTTAAGGAGAAATGAGGGTGTAAGTCCTGTGGAGAAACTGTCTGCTGTTGTTAATAACCCAGCAACTGGCTGCTAGCAACAGGGCCTGCCTGACATGAGTGGGAATCTTACTCACCTTTATCTCAGGCTTAGTGAGGAAGCCACTGCTATTGCCCCAAGATCACTATTTTAGACTTTCATTTCCACAACTATTGATAGTGTTCCTCTTTCTCCAACTGCTTACCAGTTCATTATAGAAAATACTTAAATAAATAATACAATTCAATATCTTGTATGATTTTCTACTCTGGATATTACTTCCTAATTTTCTCGTGTTAAACACTTTGTATTTTAAATGATAGCAGACATCTAGAGTCTAGTGTATATGACAGGAAGGCTCCAGGTCTGTTCTTTACGTAACTATAAAGGAACATCAGTAGCCTTGCAATGAGCCAGAGGGCTACATGAAAGAAGATGCTACAAGTAAAGGAAATCAAATGTCTGAGCCACAGAACTAACTCGTGATGGTTTGTTTCCTCAGATTTTTAACTAATTGACTGGCTTGCTCATCTTTCCCCTCTAGGGGGAGCAGTCCTACACAGCAGAGAGTTGTCCATTAGTCAACTGTTTTACAACTGCAGGTATCAACACATATGTGATCTGAAAGGCTGCAGGTACTAAGGAAAAGAATAAAAGACATGATTTGCATCCTGTATCTAATACATACTTCACACACACGATATTATCACATGATTAAAGGATTAAATTTATAAAAACTTCATTAGGCATGGCATATGACGAGCTTACCATGCAAGCCTGACAACCTGACTCAGAGGAGAACTGGCTCCTGAAAGTTGTCCTGTGAGCTGTGCACAAGTTCTGTGGCATCACAGAACATACATACTGCACACACACATGCACGTGTGTGCGTGCACACACAAACACATGAAGTGAGGGGAAAAGAGAGAAAAAATAAATACAATTGTTATAAAAGAAAGAAAAGAAAAAGAGATTTAGAAAAATGAAGCATTCATTTTTAAAACTTCTAAAAAGAGGATAGGTAAGGACACAGCAAATTAAAAGCCTGGGAGAAACCCAGGCTTGAACACACTATCACATTAGTTACAAAATTATCACAGTATTTAATGCACTTCAAGTGACTTCAGAGAAAGTGCATGATCACAGGTCTCTGTCCATGCTACCAGCATGGAACATACTCATGAAGTCAGAACCCAGTAATACAAGAAAACATAGCCTTATAGCATAGCATGTCATACAATCAGTGAAAAGGGCAACCATTCTTGTATATTATAAAGTAACAGGAGTTTCATATAAGTGAGCTTTTTACCTACCAATGCTAAATACTTGCTATTTTCTATGTGCTGCATTTTAGGGATGTAAACAAACTCAGGGTTAGAATCCCAGATCTGTGGTTCAAAGCTAGCCAAATTCACTTCTACTTGCCTGCTTCTGTACCTACCTTAGTATAGTATGGAAAAGATTAAATGAAATTACTCTAACAAGGAACTTACAATGCAGCCTGACACATGGAAAATGCTTAAGAAATATGGCTATTATTACAAAAACTATTAGTCAGGGTTTCTGACTACGAGCTTTCCAACAAAATCCCCATCATGTTTAACCATTCTACCCCAGTGCAGCTCCCAGCTCCAATCCAGGAGTGACTGTTACATGGAAGGGTTAGGAAAGGCTAGGTTGTTCAATATGTACCAATGAAAGAAGAGAGAAAATCACTGAAGGGTATTTGAGAGAGGTTTTATCATTCCAAAAAGAGATAGAAAGCAAAATCATTATGACATGACACTGCATAGGTGGCTTTCTCCTGAGCCTTCATTTTTGATATTAAGGCTTAATACGAAATGTCTCCCATAAGCTCATAATTTGAATACCTCATTTCCCAGCTGGGTACTTAATTTGCATTTTAATTTTAAACAAGTTCAATTCAATAGTAGTATCTGTCTGGTATGTTTTTTTAAATATACATATATATTTATTATAATAATATATATTATATATATATGCTCAAATAAACAACTCTACCCTCTCTAGTGAGACCCCCCCCCCAAACATCAAAACTGTAATGGGAAAAGCTGTAAAGCTCCCAAGAGACACGACAGCCTAGAAAGGAAAAGTGCTTTCATGTTAGCATCCCACAATAATCCATGCTGTAGGATGAGAAATTAGTTTAGAAAATCACTACAGAATGTCAAAGTCCCAGGAAATATTTATCCTAATTTTTAAAGGGAGCTACCAGGTTCATGACTTCTCATCATTTAGGTGACCCAAAATGGACTTAACCACAATTAAGTTCTCCTGTAAACCCAAATACACAGACATTCAAAAACTATAACTTTCCTGTCACTTTTTCCAGTAAAATCATCTAAAATTTAACTGACCTTTCAACAATGGGCAATAATTTAACCCATCCCTTTTGAATTACAATGTAGCTCATCCTATTACATAAATACAGTGAAGCTATGTAGAGGTTAATGTTATAGTGCCTACTTATTTTTCATTGAGGACCTGTGTTACCGTTTTCTGTAATTCAATTGATTAAAAAGCCAACTAGAGGTGACATTTTCTGACTGATAAAGAAAAGGCCTGCCAGCCCAAGCTCAGCTTTACAGAGCATACGGATTCAATTATGAAGCAGCAATACCTCAACTACTGACTTCTTATGTAGCTCTATTTCCTGCTTGGGAAAGTTAGAGTTCAAGGCCTTAAATAGGAATGCATATGAACATTTGCACGTTGACAATTTGCCATCCTCCCAAACTCAGGCAAAACATGGGTCCAAATAATGGGCATCTAAAAGAAGACCACCTCAAAGAATTTATATTCGCTGAAAACTGCATGTTCCCAAATTTATGTTTGACAAGGAAATAAAAGCTGTGAAATCACCATAAAGATTGTGATTTCTGGGGCTTAGAAGACATACCTCAGTGGCAGAGCACATGCTTAGCATGTGTGAAGCCCTGAGTTCAATCCGCTAAAGGAACTCAGGAGACTGATTTATAAACTTCTAAACGTATATATGTAACAATTAAAGACTAAGGATCGGTGAATTTGGAATTGAAAGGAGGGAAAGAGAGGAGGGGATGATGTAGACACGGTATGCACATTTAAAAGTCTCAAAAATCAAATGAAACAAAATTAAACTGGATCTAAAATGTTTTTCAGCAACACAATCGGTGGACTGTAAAGTATGAGAGGAAAAAATAGAAACTTATTCACATTATGGAAATGCTAAATAAACAAAACAAACTACTTTCTTATAGTGCCATGCAGAATGAAAAGAAAGTTCAAACTGTAGTCGCTATCAACGGACCAAAAGGGAATCTGGTGCTGCCACTTTAAAAGGCAGCTCCTTGATTAAGGACAAAACAAGAAAGTGAAAACTGAAGAGCCATAATGGGACCAGCTTTCACAAACAGGAAATGCAAAAATCATAGACTGTTCCACCTGTGATATTCTCCTTGTAAGGAAAACAACAAGTGGGCAAGATTCTGCATGGGTTGGTGGACAGGAAACACCCAACACACTGAGCTCTGAAGTTAGGGAATCACAGCACCAAAGAGCCCTAATTCTCTGGAAATCACTAACCAAAACTTCTGGAAGTATAGTATGGGACCAAACTCAGAGATTCTAGGGGCTCATTCTGATCCTCTCTAATGGAAACACAGCAATTTCCCTGGGAATCTACCTACATGGGCTCCCATGGAACCTACAGCTCACTCTGTGCCTTAACTCCAAGATGACTTCAAAACCTCTGCCTTCCTCCTCCACAGCTTCCATTCAGGCCCTGCCTCAGGCCTTTTGGACCTTTCATCCCATTCATTCATTCATTCATTCATTCACTCACTTATTCATAAGTATCAGGCATCCCACCCTGCTTACTGCAGAGTCAAGGTAAACAGAACAGAGGATTTGCCCTTGAGCCATATGTAATATGATGAACTACAGGCAAGGGAACAACGATTACAGCAAGGTAACTGTAATACAGGTAACTTCCAGTCAAGTAGATCAGAAAAAGGAAATGCTATACCGCCTGAAAAGGTCAAGGCAAGCAAAGATAAGTGACAGGTTTCCAGCTGGCCAGAGGATACCACAGTAGTTCTCAGGGCAACCTGGCCAGAAATAAGACCATAAGCAAAATGGAGGACAACAATGAACAGTTAACTGTATGTCTACTTAGCTAGGCTAATATACCCAAACCTTTGGTTCAACACCAGCCTAGATGGTATTGGCAAGGTTTATCATTTACATCAGCAGACTGCCTCGAGTGAGAGATTTTAACTGTAGAAACAAGGGTTCCAGAGAGACAAAGGGCTGCCCCTGGGTGAACAGCCAGTCATCCCCTCTCCACACTGCCCCTACCTCGACTGCAGCAACCAACACCTCAAAATAACCCTGTCTCTTTCTGGATGTATACAGTCTACTGGTTCTGTTTCTCTGGAGAACTGACACTCTGAGTTCAAGAAAGTGTCAGCAGTACAAAATGGCTAGATTACAAAGGGTACACATAAACAAAAGACCTGAGCTTCCCTATGCAGCAAGGAGCAACCATCCAAGCATGAGGCAAAGGAGTACCATGATTAGATGGTCATTTCAGCTAGAATTCTGATGGCAAATGAATAGAGAGAAAGGCTAATGAAAGAGAGACTGGGTAGATGGTGACTGTAATATGGGGATAGGATATGAAAGTTGGTTTGGGCTAAAGCAGCTGCCAGAGCAACACCAGTGGGATAAATGAATAGGACTTGTTGATGAAGACTCAAAAAGGAGAGAGACAATAAGATGACTCCAGGACTTTTTACTCTGGCTGGAGAATGGTGCTAGTCTGCATTAGGATGGGGGAAGAGAACAGAGAATAGAAGGTCTAGTTTATCTTTGGATTTGCAGAGCAGAAGATACCTTAACAGATACATTGAGGAATTTCAATTAAGGGTCTTGAACTTAGAAACATACTTGGGCTATGGGAAGTGCTGAAGCATTCACAAGACAGGCAGACTGTAGCTACACACAGAGAAACAAACAGAGCATGGAACCACCTTTAAATGCAAGGAGAAAACAATGAGATAGAGGGAAACCCAGTCAGGAATGAACAATCAAGGGGGAAAAATATCCAGCATTGACTAGAGGTGTCAACAAAGCAAGTAAAACACAAGTTTACACTGCTTCAGCACGAAGTGTAACCGATAATCCTGTATGACAACACTGTAGGGTGGGATGGGAAATGTAATCAAATGTAAGATATAAGGAAATGGTCACTGTGATTAAAGATAGTAGGTTGTGAAATAAAAGCTGGTGATATGCTTATGTAAATGTGACCCCAGCAATCATACTGACACAAATGCTAGAGCTCTGACCTCTATTTTAGCTCTACTTTTAGAATAGAGATCTTTAAATTACAACACTGACCATCAGTGCAACACTGAGCTCTGGGCATCAGACATAGACAACTCAGCACTTTCATTTAAGTTATGATGTTGGAAATCCTATCAATGTGTCAGGAAGTTGGAAACTATTCCAATTTGCATCCTAATTATCTTCAAACTTAAAGACTCAGTAAATGTCTTATAAAAGAAATTATTCTCAAAAGAATTTTTAACTATTTTGTGTATAAGTTTACAGTTATGAGGCAAAGAAATTAACAGTGAGAACTATTCCATACAGGTTTTGCACTATGTCACATAAGAAACGGTGAAAAATAACAAATCTGGCTGGACAGTGGTGGCGCACGCCTTTAATCCCAGCCCTTGGGAGGCAGAGGCAGGTGGATTTCTGAGTTCAAGGCCAGCCTGGTCTACAGAGTGAGTTCCAGGACAGCCAGGGCTACACAGTGAAACCCTATCTCGAAAAACCAAAAAAAAAAAAAAAAAAAAGGACGAAAGAAAGAACGAACAAATCTGTAGCATAGCATTCGATGACTAACATCATACCTGAATAAAAGCATGCTTAGCTAGGCTTGCAGAGAAAGAATTGTCAGATCTTCCTCTCAAATTATAGCCACATCTTCAGGAAGAGAACTCTGGATCAGGGTAAACTAACATGCAGAAAAATTCAAAATGAATCAATATTAAGTATTATATACCAAACTGTGACCTTTAACTCCTGCCATAAAATATATTTAAAAAAAACAAAAACAAAAACCCTAAGACTGGAGAGTTGACAATTTCCTCAAGTTCTCAGGTCTAAGAATTGACATAGAAAAGATTTTCATGCACATGCATATGCAACTTCGAACCTGGGCTTAAAGACTACCCCTCGTCCTACTGGTTTGGTTAAAGACTGGCACAGAGCACAGAGCATCCACCATTACAACTTGCACCTCACCACAGCCCTCTTCTAATGTTCATTTTAATGGGTACTATGCTGCCTTGTGCAAATGATGACTCATCTGCTAACCTTTAGATTTTCCAGCTTGTATCCAGATCAGTGTTTGCCATAAACCAACATTGATGATCAATAGCATAGCACAAAGGAGTTATAAAAGCACCTATAATTGTCCAGGAAACTGGAACCAGAAGTGAACAGTCACAAAACCCTAATACAGAACAGAACAAGGAAATGATTCAAGGGTGATATGAAAGTGCCAGATTCCATCTGGACTCTGTCCTACAAGCAACACAGATGTTCCTTCCAAGGCTAGTAAAGCAAAATTCCAATGTTTGTTGCATAAACTTTTCTCAAGCATGATGACCACCCACAGGCAATCACACCTGGACCACAGGAAGGCAAGGTTGCCACTACAGCTTTCTGGTCACTGCTACTTCTTAGCATATAAATTTCACCCCAGATGATAAGCTGTCCTCACTTTGTCTCCTGAAGGCCTATGGGATGGGGAGAAGATATAGGAGACTGAAAGGAAGAAATGGCAAAGTGGGGATAACAAAGAGAAGGAAGAAAAATAATTAGTAAGGGAGACCAACACAGTGTCCTGTAAGTAATGGGAGTACAACACTGAACGGGTCAGTGGTACATGACTTATACAGTTACCCTTTTCCAAAGCTTTCCAAAGTAAAGCTTTTTGAGAACAGAAAAATCAGGGGAGAAATCCAGGTAGAACCTTGTTCCTGGGCCATACGAGCCTCTCCCTCTTCAACCCTCCTGGGGCAAAGGGCTCCTGTTTTTCAACATGTAGGTACTAGCCAATTACATATAACATCCTTTGTTATCCACAAACGATGTTTCAAGACACTCCACAGACACACACACACACACACGTGTGTGTGTGTGTGTGTGTGTGTTTGAGCCCTTTATATAAAATGATGTAGTATCTGCATAAGCTGAGCACATCTTCCTGTGTACTTAAATCTAGCTTCAGCTGATTTACAATGTCTACTGCAAAGCAAATGCTGTCTCAGTAGTTATGTTGCCTTGTGTAGGTGGCAAGGAAAAAGTGGTCATGTTCAGTGCAGATATAATTTTTTCTAAGTATTTTTATTCGTCCCATGGTTAACTGAATAGACAGATATAGAAGCCACAGGTGGAGAAAACTACTTCTATTTGATTTTATATCGAACTGAACTTGGATACAGAATCCTGATTTCTAGGGAAGCCTAGGGTTTTCTCTCCAGTAGGGACCAGGAATGCAGTTTGCAAATTCTGAAAGTTCAAAAACCCCCTGAGGTAGTTGCAGAGCTAATCTGAGGATGATGAAGTAGGCCATGTGTAACTCTGCCTCAGGAAAAGAGGGAGAGAGAAAATTTGTCAGAGCTATGGGAACTATGATATCATGATTAGTATGTAGACCTGAGAGTCAAAATTTAACCTGTTAACTATCTATAAGAATAAAAATGCAGCTAAAATCTGGCATTACTACATAATATAATTAAATTTAATCAACCAAATAATTAAAGTAATTTCAATTAACAAAACAGAGAAATATGCCAGAACAATATTCCCAACAACAAAGGTATCACAACTTCTGCACCAAACTATGAACGACTGGGAATGTGGGCTTCAGGAACCTGCTTTAAAGTATTTGGATATAAAAAACTAATGAATCATTTCTTTTCCTACATCATCTCACTTGAATCAACATTAAGCCATTAAAAACAAGTAACATTTTAATTCAGTTATACAAGGCAGTCTTAGGAGCAAAGGCTAGGCCTGGGGAAAGCTCTCTGGGTGGGATTTCCCTGACTCCTAGGCCCCAGTACATTCAGTGCCCTGTGGTCTCTTGCTTTCTTGGGAAATATTCCAGATCTACTTCAAAACATATATCCAATTGTAGGCCAGTAATAATACCTTCTTCTTCTGCAAAGAGTGACTTTTCTTTTCTCTGGAAAGGACTGGAGTCAACAGTCAAATCACCAAAAAGAAAGGCAAGGTTTTCTTTAGGAATGAGTTACAAATCTTGAGAAACAACTAATTCTGGTGAGCATTTCATCGATCTCCAAAGAATAAAATGAGGGGTATTCCAGCTCAGCAGAAAATACCCATCCATCATGGGACCAGATGAAGAGGGCAAGTGAATGAGTGTTAGCCACACCAGGGCTGAAAAGCTGAGGCAAGCAGGACAGAAATACTGCCTTGGAATTTCATGGCCCTTTGGGTCACAATGGCAGCTAAATCTTACTGTTCACATAAACAAGAAAAAAGACACGGCCAGATCCCCTTAGGCCATACACACACACACACACACACACACTCACACACACACACCACCCTGTTGCAGAGAACACTGGGAACTATCTGATGCAGACCTCCCAAGTTTTCATTTTCTCAGTTCTGTGCTGCGTTCCTAGGCAAGGTGGGAAATGGACACATGCCCATCAGAATCAAGACACAGCTGTGCAAAACCTTTGTCAACATTTGGCCCAGGCCTGTGCAGAGTCCATACTGTGACATAAGAAATAAAAGGAAAACAGGGAATTCCTCAGACCTTTCTTTCAGTGCCAAACCTGGAGAAAATGTGTGTACCAATCCCAGCAACAGAAGTACAATTTACCTTCACTGACTTTTTCTAAAGAAACAAGGATGGCAGATTCTGGTCTAAGAGTTCTTGGCTTTACTTTGATATAAGCAGAAGACTATGTCAACATAAATGTCATACAACTTACACTAGAGATTTCCTGCCTCTGCACCCCAAGTGTTGGAATTACCAAGTATTCACCACTATCCCCACCAAGGTAAGCCCTTCATAAAATGGCTCATGATTAAGATCACTTGTTGCTCTTGAAGAGGACCTGGGTTTGGTTCCTCGTATCCAAGCCAGTTTGAGATAAAATCAAATACACTTAGTCATAACTAGCTATGATTTCTACTCCTCTGTATTCTATTAACCATGGGACAAAAATACTTAGAAAAAAATGTGAGCTGCAGAATAAAGGGAGTGTCATGGATAGGACAAGGCAAGCATAAAGCTTAGTACACTAGAAAACCCAAAATGGCAGACGCTAGTGCTTCCATTTTCTAATTATAATGACATGTGGCACTTTTACTCCTAGTACAGCTAAAGCTTTAATTACTTTCTGGTACAAGTAAAGGATGGTATCTAGAGATTCAGAAGTTTATTCAAGGTACTCAGAAAATACTGAGGTCAAAGATCATATATTCATCTTGTTCTCTTCTGATTTTTGGGTTCAAACACCAGAAACAGATCCTTTGTCTATTATCTCACCAATTTTCTTACAACTAAATGCAACACAAAAAGTGTTAAATTATAAGCCCAGAGAGATGACTCAGCATACACATACATGCACACATGCACACACATACACACTCACGCACACAGAGTTTTAAAACAACTGTTGAGTTGAGGCTTAAGAGGTGACTCAGCAGTTAGAGCTCTGCTGCTCTCCTAGAATACCTGAGTTCCATCCCCAATTCCCGACATTATGCCACTCACAACACCTAAGTCCAGCTCCCAGGAATCTGATGCCCTTTTCTGGCATCAGTGAATACCAGCATATACTCATATTGACACATAAATAAAAATAAATCTTAAAAAGAAAAAACCTCACATAACAAAGATAACCTTTCAAAGCATACTTGGTTGTTCTTCCTGGGGAGAGCTTTACAGCACCCCTGTTGTTTTGCATAGTCCTCAAGGCTTATTCCTCCCTACATTCCATGATAGGCAACCTCTGTCCATGAAGTTCCAGCTGGCTTTCCCACAACAGCCTTCATCTGTCACCTCAGCAGAGCCAACAACTCATTTCCTCTTCAGGGTCCATCAGAAAAGTCATCCTGAAATCTCTCCCAAACCACAGTATTAACTATGATCCACATTACTCAATGTCCTACTAGATTTTAAATTATAATATACATAATATAAATGTTAACCTTAAAGGGCTAAAAGAAAATTGGATGTCTTTGTTCCCTATAAATATATTAATATTTATTTCCTGAAATGTATATTTATAAAGATGATGGGGGGAATCATAATTCTCTTAAAGTCTAAGTGATCTATACTTTTCAAAGAGCAAAACAGCAATTTCAGGTTTCCTAGACTCACCCTTAAGCACCTGTCTATCCACTGTGTCCTACACAGTAAGCCTCCTAATGTTTCAGCTGGGCTTCCAATCATTTCCCTAGCCTAGATTTAAGAATTTCTTTTAAAGTATTATGTAGTCCACAATGATTAAAGCCAAATTCTCTTAAGCCTGGCAAAAGTACAAACTTGTGATTATGCAGCATCAATAAAGACTGAAAATCAACTCAATGGGCAGAGAGCTCTATACAAATGCAGATAACTCAAAATTCCCTAAACTAGTCAAAATAGCCAGATAGATGAGAAAAAGACATTTTAAACCACTATGATATGGCATACTATAATCTATTAAAAAGCTGAAAGAAGAAAAGGGATTCTAATACTTGCCCTACTCCATTTTGAAATATATTTAAAACCAGACATAGAGAGCATATAACCAAGAGTTACTATGCAATAAAATCAACTAGATGTCTAAATCAATATCATAAAAAAGGGGGGGGGGCAACAAAAGTCCATGGTCAGAATCACAAAATTACAAAATTTGTCATTTCCTTGAAGCACCCGAAAACTTTCAGTTTCACGATACTTACACAACACAATGGTTTGAATTGTCCTTCCATGCATAATCATGTTCTTAGCATGGCTGCAGAATCAGAACTAGAAGGACTCAGTGGGACTCCTGACTCTACCAGTTTTAAGGCCTTCTTTATAAGACATGATCATGTAGAGTCAGCCCAGCATGACAAAGGGGAAAAAAATGAAACCTAAGCAATCAGCTATACAGTGCTTCCCTGTGTAAGGTGCTCAATATCAAATAGTCTCCAGGAAAGATGAAGTTTTATATAGTACACACAGTGCTCATCCAGACAGCAGCAGGACCTAGTACTGAGCTCTACTCTAGGTCATATATGCATAAGCTGATGTGCTTTGTGTATTATTGCAATATAAAACAATGTTAACAGAGACTTAAGACAAGATCTCTACCTCTAAAAAATCTTTAGTAGGGTTCTGAGACACTGCCTAGTGATTTTTTTTCTTACTTTTTATTCTCAGTAAACAACCAGTGAGATGGTTCCCAATGTACTTTACAGACTAATGAGAATCTGTGACATATTTTAAGCCATTCTTTGACAAAATGCCAAAGCATAGCTAAAAGTATAACCAAGAAGTCATTCATGTCTTTATTATACTTTAATGAATAAAATATTCTTTTAACTAAATGACTGATACCACATAATAGTATGTCCTTCCTAAAGTTCTTATTTTCAATTATTTCAAACTTGCCACTATACATCTGTACTGGCTGCTTTTGTGTCAACTTGACACAAGCTGGAGTTATCACAGAAAAATGAGTTTCAGTTGAGAAGATGCCTCCATGAGATCCAGGTGTAAGGCCTTTTCTCAATTAATGATCAAGGGGGGAGGGCTCCTTGTGGGTGGTACCATCTGTGGGCTGGTAGTCTTGGGCTCTATAAGAAAGCCAGCTGAACAAGACAGAAGTAAGCAAGCCAGGAAGTACCATCCCTCCATGGCCACTGCATCAGCTCTTGCTTCCTGACCTGCTTGAGTTCCAGTCCTGATTTCCTTTGGCAATGAACAGCAGCTTAGAAGTGTAAGCTGAATAAACCCTTTCCTCTCCAACTTGCTTCTTGGTCATGATGCTTGTGCAGGAATAGAAACCCTGACTAAGGCAAATTGGTACCAGCGTAGTGGGGTATTCCTGTGACAACCTGACCATGTTTTGGGGAGGACTGTGGAAGGACTTTGGAACTTTGAGCTAGAAGAGCCATTGAGATGTTAAGAGCTCTGTGGAATGTTCTGTAGGAGCTTGGAAGATAATGTTGAGGGCAGTGCAGAAGATGGAGGCCTGGCTTGTGAAATTTCAGAGAGAAGATTAAAAACTCTTATCAGGGCCGTTGCTAGTTTGATTTAAGATTCTGTGGTTTTTGTTAGCTGGGGCTGAAGAAATCAGCTGTGATTAACAAGATACCAGAACTACTAAAGCAAAACCATTGCATTACTGGGACTATTGATGCTGGTTAGCTGGAGCTAAGATTTTAAGCGTTGATTAAGAAGAGACCAGCATCATTGAGGTGAAATCTTCTGAGAAGTGTTTTCTGAGAGCACAGAGGCTGAGTTCCAGAGATAGTGAGGGTTGTACCTTGTGCTGTGGCTGGACTTGGTAATGTGTAAGAGTCACCCAGGTGGTACTGGTTTTGAAGACATGAAGGAGTCATTATGAACAGCTGAGGCCTGGGCACTGTGAGAGGCCACAAAAGGCCATTGATGAAGGTGCAGCCTCAGTTGCAATTGATGGCCCAGGACTGAAGGAGTCATGCAAAGGAGTTGAGGCTTGGCACCATGAAGAAAGCCTATGAGAGGCTGTTGGTAAAGCCTAGTTGCAGCAGAAGACAGCAGTGTTTTGGAGATGCCAGTACCATGAGATGACCACCAAGAACGGCAGCAGCAGTGGGGTATCAATCTCAAGTAGCATCTGGAGCCTAGAAGACAAGGTGTGTGTGCTACAAAGGGCAGAGCTGGAAAAGTGACTCAAGCCCTTCGAGGAATCCATAAGATCGTGAGTGGATCCCAGACATTGCATGGTTGGAGTTTGATTTTGATTTTGATTGTGACTGTGCCCTGATACATTTTCCCTCTTGAAGGAAAAAGGTATTTTAGTGGAGCCCACAGTAAAGAGACTTTTGATGACTTTGAATTCTAAGAGATTAAAATTTTCAATCCCTTAAAAAATATCTAAAGAATTTACAAAGACTGTGGGACTTTTAAAGTTATTTAGATCTTGGGGATGAATGTAAGGGTTGAGACTTAATAGTGATGTGTTTGTGTGTCAAGTTGACAAGGGGTCAATTATATTGGTTGGTTTTGTGTCAACTTGACACAAGCTGGAGTTATCACAAAAAAAGGAGTTTCAGTTGAGAAAATGCCTACATGAGATCAAGGTGTAAGGCCTTTTCTCAATTAGTGATCAAGGGGGAAGGGCCCCTTGTGTGTGGTGCCATCTGTGGGCTGGTAGTCTTGGGCTCTATAAGAAAGCCAGCAGAGCAAGCTAGAAGCAAGCAAACAAGTAAGAAACATCCCTCCATGGCCTCTGTATCAGCTCCTGCTTCCTGAGTTCCAGTCCTGACTTCCATTAGTGATGAACAGAAGTTTGGAAACGTAAGCTGAATAAACTCTTTCCTCCCCATCTTGCTTCTTGGTCATGATGTTTGTGCAGGAATAGAAACTCTGACTAAGACAACATCAATCTCAAATTTTTATAAAACCTGCCTATATAAAAACTGGAAGCTACTGACATTCAGGATTCCTATTCATTCATTCACATTTTCACAGATGCAAAAGGCTGTCTCAAGAAATATCTTATTCCTAGTCCTACAGATCACCTCTGAAACATTAGACTCCAATGCCATCAGTACTTCATATCCCTGAAATTTTCTGCCCTAATCAAACCACAACCTCCCTGTGTGATCTAGTCTATTTCCATGTGCTCTTGAAGGACCTGGACAGCATTTTTGATCCTTTTCAACAGTCAATCACCATTATAACCTATCATTTTTACCCTAGTTCAGTCAAAGAACTTACTGGGAATCAATGAAAACCACTCTGCTGCAAACTGAATTAGCAAAGAGATCCATAAAGCCAACATGCAGACTGAAGAGCTGAGAGACTACATAACCAGAGAGAGCACCCATAAGCTCATGGCAGAGTACCCACAAAAAACCAGCACTAATGCAGAGACTGATCCTCCAGACCTCCAGCACCCTTTCCTCCTCTTGTTTCTGTCACTGATAAGAAACTTTTTCCTCCTGTCATGATACATACTAAGTGTTCCTGGGGTCATATATCCTAGCACATTCCTATAACCCCAGTACTGAGGAAAGTAGGGAGAATGAGAATTCAAGATCAGCCAGGGCCACACACAAAGACCCTGACTAAAAAACAAACTACCCGTTGGTAGACTTCAATGCCCTCAACAGAAAAGAAACTTCCCTCCATTCTCAGTCAAGTAGAGCTAAGACCCACTTGTGCTAACTCTACTTTGGCTGCTGTTCCCTTAACTTCCTGAAATCCCCAAAAACTTCCTGGATGCCAAATCTAAAGGTGCTTTTCAAGCCTAGTTCTTCCTGATGCTATGTGAGGCACTTGTAATACTTACACCTCAGTCCTGCAATTCCTCCATGGGGATATGCCAACAAGAACTGAAAACAGGTGCTCAAACAGTTACTTGTACAGGAATGTTCAATCAGCATTATTCCCAAGTGTCAAAATATGAATAACACATCACCACCAACAGGTAATTGAATAAACAAAATGTGGCACATTTACCCGCACAGTGGAATACTATTTAGCCATAAAAAGAAATGAAGTTCTGGCCCATGCTACAGCACAAAAACCTAACTGCTATTTTCTTTGTCACTCAATATCATATTGGAACCTAATTCTTCAGTGTGGCAGTATGGGAAGTAGAGTTGAGTAGGCAATGTCTGGGTTGTAGTGAAACAGCCTTAGTGATAGGTGAGTGACATATTGATTTCAGAGGACTAAACTAGCTACTATAAGAGCATATTGTTATAAACAGAGTTGAGCTTTCTCTGGCTTCCTCTGTTGCCGTGTGATCTCTCTTATCCACACAAGCCTACTTTGCTCAATGAGTTAAAATGGCAGCATCTGATCCTTACAAAATGTAAATCTTACACTTCCCAGTCTAAAACTGTGAACCAAAATAATCCTCTTTCCTTTAGAAATGTATCTGGTCTCAGATTGTACTACAGCAATGGAAAACAAAACTCTACAATTTTGATCAGTGATAGAAACTATACAGAAAGGCCAAATATCATATAATCATTCATATAATTCCAGCATGGAGAAATTCAGAGATAATGAGAATGGAATAACATTTTGAAGTTATAGAAAATATTATGGAACTAGATAGTCACAGTGGTTATACAACATGATCGTGATAAATATACTAAATGTCTCACTAATAGTAAACTTACATTTTTCCCACCCCCCCCACCCAAAAAAAATATCAAAACACTCACTACTCTCTTCTCCATTTCTGTCCCTTCCACTCACCTACCCTTCTAGAGGTAATATCTGCATTTATGGCAATTTAGTTATCTTCTTGAGGAATATAGCTCTATACTATATTTGGCAAAAAGCTTCAGTATTGATCCACTTTGTAAATATTTGAGGCTCTGTTAGCCATAGTTTCTTCTGTAGCTATTCAACTTTGTAGAAAATGAAACTATAGAAACAAAGAGTTGTGGCTATGCTACAGCACAACTATTAACAAAAAATGTGTGACAACTAGGTTCAGCCCAGAGGTTCCAGTTCTCAGATTCCCTCCAAAGCATGACACCTACAATCACAGTCCTCTTTTACCTAGTATATTTTTTCAAGTTTTATAAAGGTGACAGTTACTCCAAAGTATTCAACAAACATTTATTTGGAACCTACCATATTCTAAGCACTGTGCTATAACACAGTAATAAAGTAGCCCTTGTTCTCATGGACACTGACAACCTAAAAGTCATTTGTGCTAGATACAAACACAAAGACAAGGCAAAGCCCTTCCTTCCCTCTACAGACTCCTCTCCACTGAATCCAGTGGGCAGGCATTTCTTTTGATTCTCTCCTCACAAACCTTCTTACTCCTTCTTGTGAGGTCCCACTTACCTAAGGAAAGCACATCTCCTAAGCAAAAGCACTGGTCACTGTTGTTCTGTACCATCTTTTCAAGAACACTTTGATAGCCTTTAAGATAGAGTCAATGTCTGTCTCTGGAGCAGAGATGTTTCTGTTCTATCTAAAATAATCTAGTTAATGTTTCCCTCAGGCAAAGACTGGACATGTTTACTAGCTGTCTGTTTTCTGTTGCTGTGATAAAACACCATGACCTAAAGCAACATGGAAAGGAGGGGATTTACTTCATCTTATATCTTACAGTTCATCATGAAGGGAAGGCAGAGCAGGAACATGGAAGCAGGTACTAAAGTACAACCAAGGAGGAAAGCTGCTTACTGACTTGCTCTTTAGGACTTGTTCAGCCTGCTTTTATAGACAACTCAGGACCCTATGACAGGCTATACCCTCCCACATTAATCAGTAATCAAAAAGAAAAATGCCCAGATTTCCCTACTGGCCAACCTGATTGAAGCATATTCTCAACTGAGGTTTCTTCTCCCAAGATGACTCTAGTTTGTGTCAAGTTAACAAAAACTAATCAGCATACTAACAATCTCCATAAAAAGATTAGACTTTTCTAGTTAGGTATGGAAGCTTACTCCAGTAACCCAAGATGCATAGGAACACTTGTTTCCACTAGTTCTACTAGTTCAAGACCAGCCTGGGAAACTTAGCAAGACCCCATATCAATAATAATCACAATAATTTGGAGTTTCCTAACCTCATATTTTCTCAATCATGGTGCAAAACCAAAGAACAGCACCTTTCATCTAAGCTCAGCATGCCACCCTAAGAATCTTAGGAGCAAAGAAGGAGAATGCTATGAAAACAGCTGCACAGATATGAATTCATACTGCCTAGAGGGCTATAAGAAATAATGTCATTTGTCCCTGACCATGATGTCTTCTGCCACTATGTATAGAACTATAAGTTATCTTGTTAGTCTCCAAGTGTGGAGAAACACAAGAATTCCAACAACTCTTAACAACCAAGGTTCCTGTTACCTTTCTCCTTTGAATAACTGATTCAAGCAGACGCTATTTGTATTTTGACCAATAGGTCTTTTCCAACCATGATTACATTTTGAAAAAGTCCATTATAAGTCTACAAACAGTCTACATTTATGACCACTGAAAAATTCTACTGGCATTTGAATATACCTACAAAATTCCAATGTGTCATAAAGAAGTGTATAAATATTGGGCTGATTAAGATGGCTCAATGGGTAAACGTGCTTGTCACCAAGCATGTCAACCTGAGTTCAACCCCCAGGTCCCACAAGGCAGGAGGAAGGATCCTTTTCCTCCAAGTTGTCCTCTGACCTCCATAAATGAGTCACAGTTTACATGACACAGCCACCTACACAGTCATAAAAAATAAATGTTTAAACTGAATAAATGCAGTTTAAAAAACTCTTTTATGAAAGACTAGTCAACCTAAGGGTACATACACGAAACACAGAAAATTATGTCTTAATTTAAAAAGAAAACTGATGTGGCAAACTAGAGACTTTTTCACTCTGCATTAAGGACATGTTTCTGTTAAATATAATCAAGCACTTCATTCACACTGCAATCAACCCTAATACTGAAGCATTTATATCACATTTTGGGGGATAAATTTTCTATAGTTTGTGGATATAAATATTTCTTAAAATATTTTTCAGCTT
Organism: Rhynchomys soricoides; assembly: GCA_019843965.1. NCBI lineage: Eukaryota > Metazoa > Chordata > Mammalia > Rodentia > Muridae > Rhynchomys > Rhynchomys soricoides. The sequence goes on along the minus strand of JADRCH010000156.1, from coordinate 733,219 downwards.
AAAGTCAAAACAATTAATATGGAGGTCTGAGAAAGGATTCCTCTAAAATTCACAAGTAGTACTTTTGAAAAAGTACGAACATCCAGAGGGAAAATAAGGTAAACATCTTTCAACAAAGAAAGTCTCTGTATATAAAATCACCTAACTCTATTCTGTATGGCATCCTTCTATACAATTGAACGTCAAAGTGATATTCTAGAAAGCAGATTTATGTGGACAGTTGAACTACTTAAGGTAAATGACAGATTTGGCACAGAAAGACTTTATCAGTTTCACAAAAACAAAGTCTGTCTGTCTGTCTGTCTCTCTCTCTCTCTCTCTTTCTCTCTCTCTCTCAGACAGACACACACACACACACACACTGCCAAAAACATTAGCTTCGGCTTTCAGCTCTCTAGGATTATCTTTAAAAATACCTCACTAGCTTATTTCACATGTGTTACACTCATAGGAGCATCTCATTGGAGTTGGGAATGTATCTCAGTCCCTAAGAGTGCTTGCCCAGAATGCACAGTCTGCATGGTTTGACCTCCAGTACTACATAAACCATAAAGCAGGTGTGCAGTACATGCCTGAAATGCCAGCACTGGGAAAGAGAAGTGGAAACAGAGGCAGGAGGATCAGGAATTCTAGTTCATCCATGGTTACATAGTGAGTTCAAGGCCAGCCTGGACTACACAAAACAATCTCAAAACAAAGACGTAAAATATTTAAATGTGATATATAATTTCACAGTTTAGTTATCTACCCTTAGAATTTACTTACTAATACTAATTCTAAAGCTAGTATAAAGCAGAATTATTAAGATTTATACTTAAAATACGACTTTGCAAACTGACTCAGTGATTTTTGGGTAATAATCTTAACCTTTGTACCCCTTTGGGTTAATAAGTAATTACTTCAATGAGTAGTGCATTTTGAACAAAATGTAAAGCACTCTGAACAGTGTCTGGCATAAAGTAAATGCTTATTGTTATAATCATATGTATTATCACCACTACTAGTAAATCAGTATCATAAATGTTAACTGTAATCTGTTGCTGTCTGTTATAACCACAGTACCTGACACACAGTTAACACTCACTCATGTGTTGGATGGATTAATCATTATTAACACTTCTATAATGAGGCATAGGATATCTGCACTAGAATGTAATCACTTCTATAAGAAATAATAAATTAATCAAGGAAGTGACCCTAAACTGATGCTTAGCTATTTAAGAGAAAGAAGAAATACTAAACTGTGACTAGGCCAGATGCAAAGTTTAAAAAGTGTGTAGCCTGGGAACTGCAACACTCCCATCATGAGACAGGTGGAAGCAAGGTGGCTGGGAACAACTTGTAATGAGCACACAATTGAGCCTCTTCCCTCCACCACACTGGATGCTGACATGAACACATGATCTCAGATCTCAGCACTCTCCAGATGTAAATTTCCTCCAATAATGTACTTCCAAGGCACAAGCCGGAGACAAAAGCTACCTTGGAGATTCACATGAATTGGCTACTTCCAACCTCACTTCTGGTATAACTCTTCCACCCAAAAAATAACCATAATGGATTTCATTATTGGCTACTGTTCTTGAGGGTCAGTACTAAGAAGTTTATAGGTGGGAAAGGCTTCTCACTGTCACTATTTTTACCTCTTTACCTTTAGAGCCCTCGGAGGAAAACTGAGGAAAGTGGTGGAGCTTCGGCATGCCTGTCAGGAGCCACAATATTCCACTTCTCTGGCCTCCTTACTGCAGCTTTCTGTACTAGCTGATCATGGTAACATCACCAGTGAGCATCAAAAGCACTTCTCAGATGGATAGCCATTTTTAAAACCAAGCTACTAGCCCATGTAATCACAGCTGTGGTGGGTTGGTCTGATGCTGCTTGTATTCTGATGCTAATACTGGTTCCTTAAAATGTGGTTGCCCTCAATGAGTAGATCCTCACATACTCAAGTGATACCATGGGAACCTTCTCCCCAGTTTAACTAGTCAATAAAAGACTAGAGCCTGTGACTGGGCAGTAGAGGGAGAAAGGACTGGAGGTTCGAGAGAAGGAGGTTGTAGGTAGAGAGAGAGGGAGAAGAGGAAGATGGAGGAGGAGGAAGCCACCATGGACCAGAACTGCATGGCCAGGAAAAACAGCAAGTAACAAGGGACATTATAACTGGGAAATAAGTTACTATACCCCTAAAACTGCCCAATCTAGGCATAGGACTTATAAATAAAATATCTGGACTGTGTCTTTTATACGGGCTTATTAGAAATGTAAATTCACTACACACAGCACTCAAGTAGCTGAAGCAGGAAGATTGCTATGAATTTGAGGCCAGTCTAGGTTACATAGTGACTTACAGGTCTGCCTACACTGCATAGTGAACCCTGTCATTTAAAGAAATTTCTTCAGACCAGCAAAGATAGTTTCTAAAATTAGGTACCATCTGAGGTCACTGAGACAAACTATATAAAGTGTTAGTCTTCCACAGTCATTCTACTAAGTTCATGACTCCTGAACCCTCACCCAAATAATTACCTACCAAGCATCCAGAATGCTGACAGGTAAATATCATGCCTCACTCCTTATATCAGATTTCTCCCAAGGAATCATCATCAAAGAATCTTGGTTTGTCTACACACCTAGTAATGTTTTTTGTCTAACAAAAGATTTAGGAGAGCCTGTTTCAAAGGATAGGCAAGGACCAGAACCATAACAAACTGAGAAAGCTCTATCCCCAGCACTCCACCCCAATACTAAAATACACTCAGATATAAGAGCACATTAGATAGGCATATTGTGGGCTCCATAACACAAAGAAAACCACTCAGGATCACAAGGACAGGTAAAATACTGTGTGGTCTGAGTAACAATGGCCCCCATAGGCTTATATATCTGAAAGCTTAGTAGTCAGAGAGTGGCACTATTTGAGAAGGATTAGAACATAATAGCCTTCATGAAGGAAGTGTTTCATCACTGCCCCCCACCCCCGCCTATGGATCAGGATGTAGCTACTTCTCTAACACCATAACTGTCTACTGTCATGCTTCCTGCCATGATGATACTACAGTCCTCAGCTCATTCCCCATCACTGAGGGAAGTGGGCAGGAACTAGAGACAGAAACTCAACAGAAACCATGGAGAAATGCTTAGCCTGATTTCTTATACAACTCCAGACCACCTGACTCAGGGGTAGCATCACTCCCAATATGAGATGGGCCTGCCCACATCGATTATTAATCAAGAAAATGCCTTACAGGCTTGCCTACAAGCAATCTGATGGACGAATTTTCCTCAGCTGAGGTTTCTCTTCCCAAATAACTAGCTTATGTCAAGTTGACAAAAACACAAGGGAATATTCACTCATACTGTAATTTCCCTTACAGTCTTATGTAATACTATTCTATGGGTGCTGTCTTTTCATATGCATTATCCTCAGCTCCTCAAAGATCTTAGTAGGGACAGAATATATATTATATAACTTTGTACCAGCAGCAGTCTCAAAAGGCCTGCACACTACAGGTCCACATTAAAAATGCACTCTGTTCATGGGGAAAGTCAGTCAACATTTTTCAAGGCTCACTACGTAAAGCCATGTGAGAGGAACAAGGATGAAAATGAGAATTCTATCTTAAAACAGTTTACAAGCACAAATATATAAATTACTTACAGAAAAAAGCAGGAATAAGAATGTACCAAGAAAGTATCTGGCTCTGTTTGGCAGGATTAGCATGAGACTATTGGGGTATCTAGTCAATATTAAATAAATAAATAAATAAATAAATAAATAAATAAATAAAAATAAAAGACAGGATTTATCCATTCACCTTCAAATAATGGCTCCAAAGAGGTACAAGGCGATAGTACTCAAAGAACAGCAAGATCATTGCCATGAGCGTGATAAAAAGGACAGCAAACATCATCAGACAATAGAGGCAAGCTTTGGAAATGGCTTGCAGAGGGCCCACACAGCAATGCAATGCCAGAGCCTGGATTTCTTTGAAGACAATACAAAAAAGTGCACACTTTGGAGAGGAGACACAACTGTTACTGAGTCAAGAACAAACAGGAGGAGAGAGCCAGAATGAGAAGCTGGAAAGTAAGACTACAAATAAATAGACAACAAGATACTTTGCCTGTCTACACTACTCTCAAGTAGGATCTGGGACCCACTTAAGACCTTTACATGAAGCTCTAGGTACCAGGGCAGGGCCACTTGAATCAACTACCTCCCTCAATGTAAGTGTATGTGACTTAATAAAGATAATATAACAAGGTGACACAGAGCAATGGAGTGTCTCTTGAAGAGTTCAGCTCTGACACTCATTAGGTATATGACCAAAAGGACACAATCTTACCTGATCAGGTATAAAAGCCTCCAGAGGAAACTACTGGGGAGGGGCATAAAAACACTACTTCCAAGCCTTCCTGGCCACTCAGTACTAGCCAACTGGCCAAATATAAGTTACTCCTGTCCCTTGGGTGAGGATATATAGAATGGCTACAAGCGTTGAGCAGCTTAATAAATTCCCAGCCCATACTAAGAAAAGGTACAATAAGGCATAGATCTTTGGATTAATGTCACAGTCCTTCAGGGGTCCTTGAAACTCAGGTTGGGAGTCACTATCCTAGAACATAAGCCAAAGGAACAGCAGAGGGTTCAAGTGATCAGCAAACAGCTGTGGCAGCTACAGAATTTGGTACTGTGTTGCAGGTAAGCCAGGAAGCCTGGCAACTCAAGCAAGCAAGGAAAAAATACTGAGGAGTGTCAGGGAGGTGGAGTGTCAGGGAGGTGATGGGCAGAGCTCAAAGGGATCTAATTTTCAAACCTGAGAGCACAGCAGGTGTTTGGAGTTTGAAATGAAATGAGAAACCAAAAACTCCTGCTCGGGAAGTGGTATGTTGAATACAGTACTTTAGGAGAATGCTTGCCAGGGGTAGGGGTGGCAGGCACTTGCAAGCCTTCCTTTCCACAAAGTATCTACCAAACAACAGTTTTTAACTGTTTAACAAGATTCCACTTCTAAGCTGCACTGATACAAAATGCTGGCCACTTAAATTGATATAGGCCATACTAATATGGCACATAACATCTTAACTAAATTTCTTGATAATACTAAATAAAACTTTATTTTAGAGATTATGTGTATGCAGCTAACATCTGAGCTTAAGAATCAATCTGAAAACTTGGGAAAAGAGAATCATCTGCAAGAGATCTCTAGCATTGGAAAAGAGAGAGGACAAGGGGAGGGGGGGGCAGTTCAATAGTAGAGCACCTCTGAGGAGTCCCTGACTTGATGTTTTCATCCTCAACCTTGGATCCCTTTCCTACCTTTCTGTCTTACTAGTTTGAAAACGTTTATTGTAAGTACCTTAAACAAGATGCAATGATAACTTAAAGAATGATCAGTATCTAGTAACTGAAATAGTCTAATGTCTGGGGACTGTGTATCTGCTCTTCTGTAAAACGAGAGAACTTTAAGACCACTTCCAGTCCCAACAAAACATTTCCTACCTGTTGGGCCTTAGGTAATTCAAATTCCCACGCCTCAATTTCCACATCTTAAACTGGAAATAAGGACTTTGTTGCAGAAACTAATGAGTCAGAATTAACCAAGTGACTACGATATGGTAAGTACGCTGGTGTGGGCCATATCAGCTTTATTATCATCTTTACACACCTTCGCTTTAGCATTACTTTGACCACCATCAGACGTCCTGGGATACACACAAAATAGATGTCCTACAGCAAGCAATTAGGACATTACTTCAACACCCCTGAATCTCACTCTACACAACTTGACATGGTAGTGGTTAGCTCTATCTGTTGCAATACCTCTATAAGATGACTGTCATAAATTAGTCATGCCCAGCATAGGACATGGGGTCCCAACATTCAAGACAGTGCAACCTAATTACCTCACCCAGGAGTTCATGCCTTTGGAATTAGAAAAGCCGGTCTCACTTTGGGACTCCACATACTGACATATTCCTTGCCCTTTTTCTTCCCTGCATCAGGATCTGCAAAGTACGAAATTCCTTCCAAGAGCTCATTTGGGCTCCGGGAAAGAAACGCCACAGTCACCCATGGGACAGGTGGAACTGAGGGTCTGGGGCGTAGCACCAGCTCACACACACCCCAGAACGATCAGAGAGCCACTCTGCTGGGGCTGAAGCTGTTCCATCCCGTAGCCGCTCACACCTTCCGGGACTCGTGGAGAGCAGTTCCCCGTGGCACGGCGGCCCTGCGCGGGGAGGCGGCCCACGTGCCCCCGGGCTACAGGCCGCTCGTCCCGGCTCCGCACTCACCTGGCCGGTGATGCCAGTGATGAGAGCCACCTTCCTGAGCTTGCCCATCTCACCATTCCCGGAGCCCGGGTAGCTCTGGCAGTTAGCGGGAGCGTGAGCCATGTCGCCTCAGGCGGCTGAGTGTGTAGCCAAGGGGAAGGAGGAGTGGAACGAACTGCGGGCCGGCAGGAACCAGGGTGCGCGCGTCAGTCGCTTCACGGAGCTGCAGCGGCCGCCACGGTCTGACAGGGCGCGCGGGAGGCCGGGCGTGGAGCGAGGGGCGGGCCAGCTTAACCGGGGCGGGAGGCGCGAGCCGGGCTGCGGCCTGGCTGGCTCCGCGTCACTCGCCCAAGCGGCGACACGTCAGCGGCGCCCCTGCCAGCCCCGCCCCCGCCGGGGTCTCCGCGGTGAGCCACGCCCCTCTAGGGGCGGGGCCTGAGGACGCCGGGTCCCTGGAAGAGGAAGGATGTAAGAGTGCTGTCTGGGTGGAGGATATGGCCTGCTTGGGCCTAGATTTCCAAGAATCCTGATATTGACCCATGATGCCATGAGGAATGACAAGCTGACATTCTCGGTAGGAAAAAGCTCTGAAATCCAAATCTAAGCATCCAAGGCTGGGGTCATCGATCTCATTAAATTTCTAGAAACCTGCTTCAGTGTCTTTGTGAGCAGTCAGTTTTACATTTCTTGAGGGCACTAGAGTTCCTAGGCTACTCTAACTTGTGAATCTTCTGTGGACCTTAGCACTTTGCTAATGTTTGGAACTAGTTTGGTGGTTCCCAGTAATTCCATTCAAGGACAGTATTTACTTCGAGGGCTGGAAATTTCTGGCCCCACCCCCTGTCCTGCATAAAGAAACAATTGACAAAAATGCACAGGTCAGTAAAAGCTGTACGAGACAAATTTCATGAGGTGGGGTTGTTGCAGTGTCTGTTGAATTTCTTCTGTTTGGTAGATGCACACTGAGAAAGGCTGGCAAAGGACTCAGACTTAGGGAGGAGGGTGAGGGGAAGAAAACACACACAAACACACAATACAGTGCTTATCTCTCCAATAAACGTCCTCAAGTCATCTTTCCAGTTGCAAACTGAGCTACCAGGACAGGGCCCAACAGAACCTACTAGATATGATACAAACTGGAATTCCAAGACCAGGGTGCCCAAACTCCACAGAAACATCCCAAACTTTATACATACGCTTGTCTGGTTTAATATTTTGCCTTTCCTCTAGTGCATTCTATATGGAAAATGAGACCCAGAAGTTGGGAAAATATATTCATTAAAGCAAGAAATATCTAAAATCTAAGTGATCTTTAATGATTGATTTGGTTTTATGTAAATATGTTGTAATGCAAGGATAAATAATTCAGGAAAAAAAAATGAATACTTAGGAAAGATATGCCCCATTTGTCCTGTAGGTCTGATACCTCCTGTCATACTAACGAATACTAGGAATTTATCTGTTTAATAAGAAATGTAACAGAAAAAAATCATAAAAATCAAATATGTATTGCATGTGCTGAGATATGGCTTGGTGGTAAATCACTTGCCTAATGGGTTTGATGCCCAATACTACAAAGTAAATAAATAAAACCAATTTTTAAGGCCTGAAAATGCACAAAATAGTAAGAAAATATTTACAAACTCTCAGAAATGAAAAACAAACCTGTGTAGCTTAAACAGCCAACCGCTATTTCTTTTATTACCATTCTAGAAACCGGACTTTCAAGATCCAGGGTTGATTTCCTCTGAGGCCTGTTTCCCTGGCTTGCAGACGTCACCTTGCATCTGGTCATGACACTCTTCCCCTCTGTGTGCTTGTGTTGCAATTTCCTATCGTAAGGACATTGGTTCCCTCTCATTAGGGACCACTCCAATGACCCCACATTACTTTAATTTCCATATAAAGACCATAGTTCCCGGCCAGCAAGATGGCCTGGTAGGTATCCAGCCACCAAACTTGCCATCCTGAACCCACATACTGAGAGGAGAGAACCAAATCCTGCAAGTTTTCCTCTGACCCCAACGTGGCCACACATTTAAAAGAAAAAAATAATAAACAAAGTAATTAAAAATAAAAAGTATACTATTACCAATTACTTTTTTGTTTTAATTATTGTATAACATTTTATGTTTTGTGACTTTGGTTTACTTTTTTGGTTTCATTTGGTTTTATTTTTAGACAGGGTCTCAGGTAGCCCAGGGCTGGCTTGTAATTCTTTAGATAGCCAAGAATGACTTTAAGTTTCTTTCCCTCTGCCTCTACCCCTTGAGTACTCAAATTATATGCATACACCATGTTTATATGGTCCTGGGGATCAAACCCAGGATACTGTGTATACTAAGAAAATATTCTACCAACTAAACTATAGCTTTGCTCCCACGTCGCTTTTTTTAAAGACTCAATTTTGAGGTGATGAAGTCTAACACTTCAATATATGAATTAATAGAGAGACACATTATATTCCCTTACAGACAAAGGGGAAAGACTTTCCTTGTTGGTTTGGTTTGGAAGTGTGGAAGGCATCTGGTGGTGGGCATAATTGTTGTAATTTGCCCAGTGGCCTTAGGGGACTGTGCAATCAGCATAGGGGCTGGACAACATGAAAGTCTATTAGACAGAGGGAAACTGTGCTAGTGTAGCATAGTAATTTTCAACTGTGGGAGACTTTGTAACTTAGAAGACATTTGACATTTTTTACTGTAACAAGTAGAATTGCACTATTGGTATTTAGTGATTAAAGAATGGATCTGTTGCCAAACATCCTACAATTCCCAGCCCAGCTGATCCAGTATATCAATACAGTCTGTTCTCTATATCCATTTAGCTTACATCCAATCAACTAAATTTGCATTGTTTACCATGAAGTTAAGACTACAGTACTTGTGGTGGTCAGTCTTATTTAAATTACATATATTTATTTTTGTGTGGGGTGGGAGTGCCAGGAATGCATGGTCTCCTGTAGAGGTTGGAGACAAGGGATAGAAGTCAGCTCTTTTCTTCTACCATATAAGGTCCAGGGATTGAACTCAGGTTGTTAGGCTTGGCAGTGAATGTCTTTGTTAAACCAACTGACCAGTTAAACCAACAGTCCTATGATGATTGATCTTGTCACCTCGATTAGATCTGGAATCAGTCTAAAAGATTTGCTTCTAGGCTGGTCTATGAGGGTAGTTCCAGGAAGGGTTAGTTGAAGAGAGAAGACCCTCCCCCATAGTGTGTGGCACCTTCCAGCCACCGTCCAGATATAAAGAACTCCACAGGAAAAGCAGTGCTTCTTTGCCTGATGCCTTAGGTGGGGATTACTGGGGCATCCAGCTTCATAGACTGAACAGTTATCAGGTTCTCATCCCATCCATCTTGCAGATGACCATTGTAAGACTACCTAGCCCCTATCGGGTATGCCAATCTAATACAATTTATTTCTATCATATACACTGCTGACTAATAAAATGCATATGTCTGTAAAGAACATATATGGGCAATTCTCCTTTCATTGTCTCCTAAATAACACATCGTAGCAATTACTTACACAGCGTTTATGTTGTTTTAGGCATTGTGAGTCATCTAAGGATGAGGTAAAGGATACAGGAGGATATGCATAGGTTTTGAGCAAACACTGCACTACTTTATACAAAAGAATTGAACATCTGTGGATTTTGACATCAAAGGGAACTAATAAGGATGTAAGGTATCCTGGAACCAGTCTCCCTCTGATAATAAGAACCAAGTTTTGCATGTGTGCAGTGGGCCCCGCTACAGATGAGAAACTAAACGGTCCCACCTCCTCTAGATACCTTCTGCGAACCTTTCATGACCACAGCATTCCCTCCCACTCCATCTCTAACTCTTAAACGTCTCACCTGCTGTCCATTTCCAAAATGTTATTATTAGCAGAGTATTTATTATAAATGGATCTTATAGTCTTTGGGGAATTGGCTTTTTCACTCAGGGTTCCCTGTTGTTATGTTTATTAGTTTTTGTGGAACTCTGTCCTCTGTCAGCAGGAGACCCTCACAAGATTGCCCATTAATATTCCCTTATGAAGAGGAAGGAAAACTCACATGTCCAAGCACAAGGGACTAATGTAGGCAGCACACTACACACCTAAGTCTCCAACCTTCCTCAAAATACATAAACCATTAATTACTGTGGGAGTGGGGTGGCAGCTTTTCTTCAGTAATGTAGCCGTCTATAAGTCGTCCATGTTCCTGTAGGTAACCCTTTACCCATGCTCCTGTACATAACTTTAAATAAACTCATTCTTGGATGGAATAATATTTTGGTCTGTTGTTATGTTTTGTCTGAAATAAATAGATATTTATTCACATCTTCTCGGTAAAAGTTAATGCAACAATAGCTCATTTGTTTCTATTGTAGAGTAGTATTCTATCATATGGATGTACCATAGATTACTCATCTACTGAATTAATTTCTGAACTGTAACATTTATATTATTGTTAATATTTATAATATCTGAGTTGTTATAAATGAAGTTGCTATGCCCATTCATGTATTACTTATTGTATGAAAATAAGATCATTTCACACAGGGTAAATTACTAGATGCTATGGTAATTACATTTCGTTATTTTAAAAACTGACAAGCTGTTTTCTTGCAAGGATTTTGTAACTACAGAATTTACTGTATTAAATCCCTGTCATGGTTTAATCTTGCCAACCCAATAGGATTTGAATCAGATAAGATACTCAGCTTTGTGAGGTCATTTCCAAGAAGGATTAACAGAGAAGACAGTGTCTGTGGTGGATGATGTCTTTCAAGCACAAGAAGTCTATGGAAAATTCTGTGCTACCTGCCTGCCTTTGCTTCTTGTTGGTGAATGTGTGGACCCCATTGTTGCAGTTGCTGATACTGTTGTCTTCTGATGCTGCAGCCAGGATATAGCTTTTCCAAGAATCTTCCAGGAAAGTATGTTTAAGCTAATGCTGAGGCATTTAGCATCATGGACTGAACAGCTACATGTTTCTTGGCCTCTGCATTGTACAGACAGACATCATTAGGACTATGCAGCTCCTATCATTTATAAGCCATTTATTTAATGAATCTAATTAATTAAGATCTAATTAATCTTTAGATAGTCCATTCCTAATATAATCTCTTTCTGCCTTAAATACTTATATCTATAGCACTCTATATGTCAGACTTTGACTCCTGACTGACATTGTAGTACAAAGGGTTTAAACTCTAAACTTGATTTGTCAAAGTAACTTTTATTCACCAGATGTAATTGTCATCTCAGAGGCTTACTGCTGAATAAGCCCACTCTTTCTAGTTCTTTCTGAACTCTGGCTGGCAGGTTCAATTCAGCTGTTCTGGCTCAAACTCCTTTCCAGGCTGACTGATTCAAACTGGCCTTTCTCAGCTTTTCACTGAATTGCTCTGCTTGACCTCAAACTAACACTGACAATTTGTTCTAATCTTCTGGCTCCTTCTTATTCTCTGGCTTCAACTGCCTCTGCTGACCTGCACTGCATGAACTTCACAAACTGAACAGAAATCACAAACAAGCTCAACTGAACTCAACTGCACTGCATACACTGCACTGACTGAATTGATTACCCAACTCAACTCCACTGCACTGGCTCTGAGTGTACTCAACTGAGAAAAATGAACATAATACTACCTGAGGATCCAGCTATTCCACTCCTGGGCATATACCCAGAAAATGCTCCAACATGTAATAAAGACTCATGCTCCACTATGTTCATAGCAGCCATATTTATAATAGCCAGAAACTGGGAACAACACAGATGTCCCTCAACAGAGGAATGGATACAGAAAATGTGGTACATGTACACAATGAAATACTACTCAGCTATTAAAAACAATGACTTCATGAAATTCTTAGGCAAATGGATGGAACTTGGAAATATCATCCTGAGCAAGGTAATGCAGTCACAAAAGAATGAACAAAGTATGTACTCACTGTTAAGTGGTTATTAGCCCAAAAGTTCGGAATACCCAGGAGTCACTTCACAGCAACTGTAGGGCTGAGTGTGAGGTCCCAGATGGAGGAGTTGGAGAAAGGACTGAAGGAGCTGAGGGAGTTTGCAGCCCCGGGGAGGGAGCAACAGTGGCAACTGGCCTGACCCCTCAGTGCTCCCAGAGACTGGATCATCAACCAAAGAATATACATGGAGGGATCCATGGTATTGGCCACATATGCGGCAGAGGAGGATCTTGTTAGCCAACAGGGGGAAGAGAGGCCCTTGGGCCTGAGGGTGTTAGATCCCCCAGTATAGGAGAATGCCAAGGAGGGAAGACGAGAGTGGGAGGGTGGGAGAATACCCCCATAGTGGCAGGGGGAGAGGGGAGGGAATGGGGAGGTTCCAAAGGGGAGATCTGGAAAGGGGGAAACATGTGAAATGTAAATAAAGTATCAAAAAAAAATCATTCAGGAGACCAATTGAGCATCTTAAATAAAATCTTAAACAAAACAAAACAAAACAAAAAAAGGACTGACGCAACTGAACTGCACCCAACCCAACTGAAGGAACTCCACTGCGTTGCCTGAACTCAACTGAACTGCACTGGCTGAACTCCCCTCCTTCTCTGCACTGCTCTTAGGTAGCTTCTCTTCCCATGAGCGTTGAGCATTTCCTATCTCTGACTCATTCTTTCAAATCTTTCTCAGATTTGTTACTTTACCTGTTATTAGACTCACTTTCAAACATGGCTGCTTCCTTCTACAAAATAAGCTTACCTTCACTGTTAGGGATTAAAGGTGTATACTAAGAGCATGTCTGTATTCCAGACAGATCATACTGTATTCCAGGGCATGTCTGCATTCCAGCAAGATCATATATACCTAGAAGGTCTTTGGATGTGATCTCTTGACTAAACTGCCATGTTGCTGGATTAAAATGCCTCTACATGACTGTCTTAACTATGATTAGAAGATCAATGAAATGGTCATATGGTGTGTGAGTTTCATTGAGACAGAAGAATTAAAGCAAAAGAAAGCCTACAGGGGAGAAGCAAATACCATTTTCATTTGCCTTCCTTCCCATTCAGGTTTTATACCAGTTTTTTGGCTTGGACAAGAAGCAGGATATAAGCACTAGATTTTTGAAATAAAAAATCATGTAAGATCAACCTCTGCTGGGCATGAGACAACAAAATACCTGTTCTTCTACTTGAATAAAATGATATTCAATCAACCATCTATAGAGAACATAGGAGAAGCATCAAATTACAAGCAGAAATGGAAGGCAGTGAGAGAGCCCTGAAATTTCTTGGGACGTCCTAAGATTCATCTTCTTGACTTAGGAATATACCAGTCTACTAGTAATCATACAATTATAGTAAGTTTTTTCATACTGAGTTTGATTTAAATTCATTTTTACTTTTTGAAATGGGAACTCTTTGTGTTTTCCAGGTTTGTCTTAAACTCCTGAACACAAGTGATCTTCCTGTCTCAGCCTCCCAAGCTGCTTGGACTTCTAGCACATGCCATCACAACTGCAGGTGTTAATAAAAAAGGCTGGAGTATTCAAAAACAATTGAAAATCTTTATTTATCTTACATGAATCATTTATATAGCTTTTCATTGAGGAGAGCTGTAACTTCAGGCAAATGGGTATTAAAAGCACAAGATCCACACCGTATGCCTCTGTGTCACTATCTCCTAAGAGGTATGTGTTGTGTACCTAAATTCATTTGTTTCCTGCCTCTTCATTTTCTGATAATCTCTGTTTCTTAATGCACAGAAACACATGAGCAGCACATTGGAATCATTGCTACCCTGTTCAATTTGAATCTGCTCTGGCAAAGTTCCTTCATTTTTTCCATCCATGGCAGAAAACCCAGACGAAAAAAATCATATGATGTGTTAAGTCTTTTTTGGCTGCTATTTTCAACATTCTCCTTGAATACATTTGAGAATGTATTCATGTCCACGCCTCCCTTTGTGCCATTAATTAAAGCAGCCCTGCCCAATAAAAGTGGATCTCCAATAACATAAAACACTAGAGATGAAGTAATACATTGTTCTTTAAATTAGATGAAGTAATAAAGATCCTAGACTGCTCATGGAAAGTTGCCAGTACCTGGCTAATAGTCTGCTCCCTATAATATGTCAAAACTGCCTCAAGGTTAAGATATTGGTCTCTTTTTAAATTCTGAGTCCCTTCCTATCAAAGATACCTCACCATTTTGTACTAACATGCTTAACATGTTCAAGATGCTGCAATAAATCTCAAGATCCTTCAGTTGTGGTCCACTGCATCAAGTAATGACTTCTACTCTTCCTTCTTGCATTTGATGTCAGTAAAGTTATTGAAAGGGGTCCTGATCTCAAGCTAGGATTATAAATCCTATGCACTACAGAATCTGTAGATTTCCTGGAATGATCAATAAAGAATGTTTCAATCCTAACGATTTTTTAACGATTTTCATTCTTTTGTTTGAAGATTTGTATGTTGTTCCTTTAATAGACATGTGTCCTTGCCTTACTGAGTTTATATGTATATATTATGTTCAGGTGTGCAGTATTTCTCTTCACCTTTTGTTTTCAGGACTTTCTCTTGTGATTGTAAAAGGGAAGTTTCTCCACATCACAAGAGGTCATTGGTTTTGCCTGAGTAAATGAACCTTCTGCTCTCTTTAGGTAAGGGTACTATGAACCACTCACCAGGCCATTTCTAAAGAGAGTTATTGACAAGGAACCATAATACAAGCAAGGCAGTTTGGAGGTGCTAGAAAAGTAAAGATTTGTCGAACCATTGGCAGATGCAGCATGCTTTATTCATTCCAGGCAAAGGTCTTAAGGACATTTCTACAGAAGTCATACAACAGAAACATCATGCAATAACTAGCTATATAATGAGTTACATAGCATCATGTTTATTGTTTACTATGGTTCCCCAGATATGTCATTTTAACTAAGTTATTCTGGATATCCACACCTATGACATTTTGCCTAAACCTTTATCCAGGCCTCACAGCCTCTATTTCCTTTAGTCTACCCCTTTTAGACAGCAGACACTTTATTAGAAAGGGTGCGTAATACACAATAGTAGTACAAAGAAGAACAGATATAACAAAGAAATTAGTTCTATTCCTAAGGTTGGGATGGTTCACTTTAGCCTAGTGGGAATGAGACCCTACTATTGTTCAAGGAGGTCTCTAGTCAATTGCTGGATCATCTGTACTTCACTGTCTACATGACACAACTATATTGACAATGTAAAATGTTTTACATCTATATAAGATTTACTCTTGGGGACTCTCTAAAGATACCTTTTGTTTTCCTGTTGTCTGTTTTATTGGGTACTTTGAGGCCTATATAGTGGTCATATCAGTGGTTGGTCCCTTCCTGCAGATCTTTGTTGAACACCAAGAAAGCAGTGTCCAAAAGTTGAACCTATAGGAAATGAGGTTCCTGTAGTACTGAAAATTCTTAAACAAGAATAGCCATTTGGGTTAATGAGTTCTAGAAAAAGTTTAGGAGTCATAAAAAGAAAATCAGAATAGTAACTTGGACATTTCTATCTTTAGGTCATCAGCCAAGAAGGCTACAAAGCAACAGAATTACTTTTAACTTTTGCTAAGCGACCCCACCTTCCACAAGCTTTTGTGGAGCCCATACATCTCACAGACTAAATTACCCCATTTCTAAAAAAATAATCATAAAGAAGATGACAGAGTTATGTAAACATGAGGATGAGACAGAACATGCTAGGATGTGGCCTAGCATGTGACTGAACCTTTATCTTGATTCGTGATGTCATCAAAATAGTGTTGACCATGTAAATTCACTACCATCTTGGTTAAAGTACCACATGGCATGAACTAAAATGGCAGTACCCATTAAACTTCCTAGTACCACTGAGCATTCAGAGGATTACCATTTTTAGAATTTTCTGCACCACAGACATTTGGTCACATGTCCCAGTCCTCTTTTCCCAGGTTTTTGGGTCTTTTGTTTGTTTGTTTGGTTGGTTGGTTGGTTGGATGGTTGGTTGGTTGATTGGTTGGTTGGTTTGGTTTGGTTTGGTTTGGTTTATTTCCTCCTTTCTTTTAGTTTTTCACATTCCTGGATGCCTAATGGCATGGTGAAAATGGGGGACCCAGAGGAGACTCCAGCATGGGTTGTATTGCCAAGCTATAAGTGTGATATATTTTTATATCAGACTTCACTGGTAGGTTTTGTTTGTCTGATAGATTTTGTTTTAAATTCTGACACATTGCTTTGCAGTATATATTTCCTTATTTCCATAGGGGACTAAAGAGTTTTCCTAGATCTATGCCATCAACACTGCCCAGCTATTGAAGGGAGAGGACACACTGAGATGGCTAGACTTGGAAAGCTCATGTGAATTTGCACCAGCCCAAGGAAAACTTGGAAAACTACAGATCCTAACTGGGTTCTAAACAATAGGTTTACAGGGGCTAGACAGTTGATGCCAGTGGGTTGCTGCAACAGCTACAGGAAAAGAGAAATGAGCCTGCTTGAGCAGGAGGTGGAGGGGCAGGCTATGCCAAGTCTTAATGCCTATGCTTTCTGCCCAGCATCTCCAAGCCTGTTTCTCTCTAACCAAAATAAAGTATTTTCCCCTTTTTGAGACTCTTTTGCCCTATGCTTGGCTGCTTCTATTTCTGCCCCAACAAGCCCTTTGCCACCCGGGGCATTATTTTTATTTCCAGTTACAGTTACACGGACAAACAGGGAAAAGAACAAGCTGTGTCATCCCTTTCTAAGTTCTTTTAACTCCAGCACTACAGTTTTAACAGGGCTTCCTTGACTGGGTCTTCTGGATGTTGTAACTACAAATTTATTATGTAACTGCTTCTTATCTCTATCTATTACTTACACTTATTTAAAACCAAAAGCACAGTGATGGTACATCACTGTATGAAATGTATAGAATTGGTCTTGTGCTTTCTATAAGGGTTATCTAGGAATTTGCAAAGTCCCACAGTTTAACAGTATGTATACAAGTAATCTTAATTAATTGAAACCAGCTTTCTTTTATTTTTATTAATCATTTTATTCATTTACTTTTCAAACGATATCCCCTCCACAAACATCCCATCTCATCTACCTTCCCTTTGCCTCTTTGAGGGTGCTCTTCCACCCACTCACCCACTCCTGCCTCTGCTCTAGCATCCCCCTATGCTGGAGCATCAAACCTTTACAGTACCAAGGGCCTCCCCTCCCACTGATGTCAGGTAAAGCCATCCTCTGCTACATGTGTATCTAGAGCCACAGATCCCTCTATGTATACTCTTTGGTTGGTGATTTCGCTTTCTTTTATTAAGGTGGTGTCCCACAGCAGTGTCTCTGAGCCAAACAGCTGCCATCTTCATTGCTTCCACTGTGCTTGCTTACCAAAGATCATCACCACTGGGATTCTTGGCTACTGATGTTCCTTCATAGAAGGAGAGGTTGAGCAGAGTCAGTGGACCCTCACTTAAGTGTCCACTCCTCCCTGCCTGTAGTATGGAATCTGCCCCAATTGGCCTGGTGGTCTTGAAGAGGAGCTAGAGCATATGGACTGGGGGCATATAGGAAGAGGGGGCTTCACCTGTGTGGCTATAGTGAGGCCATCATCCATGATGGGTGAAGACTTTTCCAGCATGGCTGTTTTCAGGTCACCCATACTCCTGTCTTTAAGTTAGCCCAATAAACTCATTGGTTCCCAAGAATGAATTTCAGTGAAGTAAAACTTTGTTTTGTCATTGGGACTTTATGAAAAAGGTGGTAGACATTGCTCATAGCCATCCCCCACCCCTCTCGTGGGGAGAAAGGAATTCTTATGCATATGGTAAATTTATTTATTACTGTTTTTATGTCTCATAATATTAAAAAACAAATATTATGCAAGTTATGAGGTTTCAGTAAGCTATTCAAGGCATGTAAAAGTTGGAACTTGGAGATGATATTTGTAATATTCAATTTTCTAAGGTCATTGTTCAATTTATTGGTGTTAAACCTCTGTCGAAAGCAATGGAGCTAAAAAGGGTTTAGCTTTTGTCCAAGTTTTATCTAAACATTACACAGTAGTTAAATGTATTAGACTGGATAACCAACCTTCTAGCTGATCAATAACTTAGAGACAATACTAATGTTCTCAGAGAGATTAAAAGGGAGAATTTTTACTCTTTCCCTCCAAGGTCCAGTAGGCCCCAGGCACTGTGAGACATCTCAAAATAACCTGCTTTGTTGTTCAGGGAGCCATGGAGATCCTGCCTGGTATACTCTAACCAGTTTTTACTCAATAAAGAGAAGAATTAGCACAGAGAAAATATTTTCTCCATGTTTCTAAAGTAAAGCCACAGTTAAATAAGGTCTTTGACTTATCCTGAAGTAGGTTGAGCAACTGGGGGAAAAAAAAAGGCTAAAGAGGTTCCTCTCAGGCCCAAGGGATCTCCTGAGAACCAGATTCTCCACTAGCCTTGACAATTCAAACAAAACCAAAAACAACAACCGCAATAACAACAAAATGAGCTGTGGTTAATTTTGGCTACACACACAGACTTATATAATATAGACCAACTAAAGTTGTTGGTCTTCTTTAACAATCTAAGGGATTTCATTGCCCAGACATTACATTTAAATCCATGTGAGACATTATTTGGACAACTATATGTCAAAAAAACTGCCTCCCAGATACAAGACTTCAGTCCTTGGTGAATTCAACACTGTAGCACCCACCTGAAGCCAAAGCCAAGAGAGATGGGCTCATGATTATTTCAATATAAAAATAAAACAATGATTAGATGTGTTCTCTCTCTCTCTCTCTCTCTCTCTCTCTCTCTCTCTCTCTCTCTCCCCACTTTACCATCCCCATTCCAGAAGTGGTTTCAATTAGACTTCCTTTGCTGGGCCCGCCTGCTCTCCTGATACTTATCACAGAAAACATATTTTCTCCTTTTCTTAGCCTCGCCCTCCTTTGGCACTTGCGAAGATCCCCAGATGGATGGTCCTGTTGGTTTTTTCCACCCAAATGCCAATAATATTATCTTTCAGATTAGATCCATTCTTAAATTCATTTATCTACAAGGCCACAACGTTACAAAAGGAACCCTCTGCTCCCCAGTAACCTTATAATGTTTTCCTAATGTTTACAGGGTGAGTGGGAGATGAGAAAGTCATGTTTATCCAAATAGTCTTTTCACAGAAAATTGGCTTGATTCCTCTTTTAAGTTTGCTTTGCCATAGTGCTCTTGAACAAGAGGAACCAGTTGACTTTGCCCGGTCTTTCTAATCCTTTCACATGGTGATTTAAATTCTAAAGAGAAGCATCTAGATTACCTACTCCTTTCCTCTGCACACTTGAATTGACTTGTGGAAATGTAATGTGTTTGAAGAGAAAAATGCAGATGCTGTTCCAGGAGGCTCCAGGTCCAGGGGAACCTTTGAGAAAGAAACGGTTGATGGAGCCCTCTGCCAACAAGACTGACTACCAAGGGTTTTTCCCAGTTGTTGTCTCGTTGTAGACTATTGTATCTTTGAAAGACCTGTACTACATCTAACCTTCTCCAACCTATAGAGTTGAGGAAGAAATTCTCCTCTGTTTTCATCGTGGATGGGTATTCCCCTCTTTGTGAAGCCTCTCTATATGGCTCTCCAGGACTTCCTCACAGTGTAGGAATCTCGTGGCCTTCAGACCTCCCTCATGGTAAATGGCCTTCCAAAGGCAGATGTTTCTATATTCTCTCCTTTCCTAGATGTGGCTTGAAGTAGGCAAAAATCAATACTCTAATGTAATTATGAATTCATTTATAAGTATCTAAAACCTAGTGTTGTTTCTATCTATATTAGTTACATTTCAATGTGACCTAATACCTCATAAAGCAACTTAAGTGGCGGCAGGGGTAGGGGTGGGGACCAGGGTGGCTATGGGAGGGGCTTCACTTGGGCTCAGAATTTGAAAGAATTCATTCTATCCTAAAAGCAAAGGCACAGTGAAGTTTGGGGCTGCAACAACTCCTATCTCAGGAGACCAGGTGCCAGAGAGTTCAAAGTTAAGCCCTTCCTTCTAATGCTGGAGAGTCTGTGTTCAAGCACATGAGCATGTGGGGAACACTTCCGGTCCAAACCAGATTATCTATTTAACAAATTATTGACAAATCCAAAATTAAAGTCAAATGACATTTTGTGGGTCAGAAAATTAACTCATTGGATGCTGTAACAAAACTTGCTGAATTAAAACAGGAAAGTATAGACTAGAAGTCCAAAATTTAGGTGCCACAGGGTAGTAGTCTCCCTGCAGGCTCTAATGAAGCATTTGGTTCCTGCTGGTAACTTTGGTTCACTTGGCTTGTTAAACATATGACCCCATTCCCTCTTTGTAGAAACTTTGTATAAATAAGGACACTATTCATACCAGTTTGGGGGTCTCTGGTAATCTATTATGACCTCATCTAAGCTTCATTATATCTATAAAGACTCCATTTCCAAATAAAATAACATTTATGGGTAATATTAGCTGGAGAATTATACCTTTTGGGTCATTAGTTTAGTCCACAAATGGCAAATCCATCAAAGGATTGATACAGTAGTGGACACCAACTTCATTTAGGAGATTCTAATAAACTGTAGACAAGGTCAGAAAGAAGAGCCCAAGGGCAGATCTAGGAAGGCTCGATTGATTTAAACATCAAAGAGTCCAGATGATACGAAAGAAAAGCTTAAAAAGACCTGGGTGTGGCTTCTGAGGAGATGAGATTTTTCTCAGACTGCCGAGAAAATCATACAGGGGAGGATAAAAATGGCTAACCGAGCACTTATAGTGCAGCAGCCACTGGACAGAACACTGCATGTATTGTTTCAGTATTCCTCAGGCCTTAAGAAATAGGAAGTATCTCCATTTTCTAGATAAGGAAGTTTGAACACAGGAAAGTTAAGTCACTTGTTTAAAGGTTACTTAGCAAATAAAGTGCAATGCCAAGGATAGAACCCAACCCATGCCTATTTTACAGTAAAACTATGCCTTGTCATTTACAGAGTAAATCTACATGACGTTAACAAATAACTATAGTATGTTTGCCATATGCTGGGTTTCTGATCCTAAGGCATGCCAGGCTAAATTCTGCCAACTCCCTTAAACTAAGATACATGTCCACCCAGAGCAAACAGTTTGAATAACTCATATCTCAGAAAACCACGTGTCAGAGC
>JADRCH010000156.1:658328-711788 GCA_019843965.1 Rhynchomys soricoides | reverse complement strand
GCAAACAGTTTGAATAACTCATATCTCAGAAAACCACGTGTCAGAGCATTTTGGTTGAAAGTGGGACTGAGCTTAACCTCCAGATACATCTCCCAGTGACCTACTGCAAAAGTACATGATATGTTAGATCCTGCAGGACTTTTTCAGGACCGGATGGTCAAGAGTGGTGGTTCATTTAAATCTGCATGTTTCTGATTACTAGTGAAGCTGAGCATGTCCTTCTAATGGCTATCTTTCCAATTTTATTTCCTTCTCTCTCAATGGCCTTATACCTTTTGCCTATTTTTCTATTGGACGGCTTGATCTTTCTATAGCATTTTAATAACATTTAAAGCGTTTTAAGTATGATAGGTGTCATTTTCTGTGTTACAAATATTCCTTCCCATTAAGTTGTATTTCAGTTTGTTTCCTTTCTAGTAACTTGCTTAAAAACACATTCCCTAAAGAAGATTAAACAACTGTCCTACACTCTTTGTGCTTGTATTTTTATATAAAACATGATAATGTTTTAAATTGACAAAGACCTCAAAGCCAGGTATTGATTAGCTCCTTCTTTCCACATTAATTCAATATGTTACCTTCGTTGTATCTTAAATTGCAATTTATATATGATTTTACATGAGACTTTTCCATTGGCTTAATTAGTGATCTCCTTTTCAATACCAAGTTTAAAATAAAAGCTTCATCAAGAACTTATTATCTGCCATAGTATCTCTTAATAGCTCTATTCGTTTTCAAATTTTATTTTCTAGTATGCATTTTTCCTTTCCTAAAAAATATCAGAATTTAGGCTGAAATGTAGCTTAACAGTATTGCACTTGCCGATATATTCAAGGTGCTGGATTCAATCCCTTGCCCTCCCCCTGCTCCCTGCCCTCCCCCTTGCCTTCCACGTGCCCTTCCCTACCCCTAAAGAAAAGGAAAGCAGAATCATTCTAAACTCACTACACTGGAATTTTTTATAGCAAGAATAAAATTAATCTACTGAGACAATGTAACATGTTTATATTAATATTTATAAAATTGTTTCCTACTTGTTTAATATTTTTATTTTTCTTTTTACTTTTCCTTTTTATGTATTATTTTTAATTATTTCTCATTTATAAGAACTTTTTTTTTTTTTACTGAAATTTCCTATTTATTGCTTCTGGAAACAAAAAACAAAAGTACTGGTTCTTATAAATCTGCTCCCTATGTATTCCTGAAAGTTCTCTCTGGCATGATAAGCTAAATTAAAGCTGTCTTGTCTTTGTAATGCTGATATCAGTTCATGTGTTTGTTTGCTTGCCTTTGTGTTGAAATCAGAGCACAGGATCAAGCCAACCAAACTGCCAACTTGAAAGAGGGTCAGCGGTAGGCAGTTGTCAGTCGCTGAGAAAGGGAGAATCACTCCCTTGGGGGCATGGCTACTGGTAGGTACCCACATCCCAGTGGATGGCTCCACTCGTGTATATGGGAAGCACCATCTGACTTAGGACTTATTAACTTTATAAAAAAGGACATAAGGTTGGGAGGGTAATGGTGGAAGGGAAATGATAGAGAAAAAAAGAAACATGTACAAAAATATAACAATTTCAGCAAGTAAATGAAAAATTATTTTTTAAAATTACCATTTGTAAAGGTAACTTGGTGATTAGCTCTTAAACAGGAAATAATAATCTAAGGAGTTTCAGCCTCAATCTTTTTTTTTTCACAAGCTCTTTCCTACATCTTAGAAATATAAAGATGTGAACTTTGGATTTTATCTAAGAAGAATATGGTAAATGTGTTGGCAATTGTTTTTATATACAGATGACAAATATTAACTTATTTTAAGTTCCCAGATACTAGGCCTAATATTAAGACATGTTTGCAGTCTTGTCATGCATATGAATACAGTCATTCTTCTTACTACTATTCTTTTTGAAAAATAGGTGTTACAGGGTCTTGACAATTGCCAAACTGAAGGAAATACTGATGTGTTTATAAAAAGATAAAGAAGTATATGTTCTATGGGGTGTGGTGAGGTGTGGGGGAAGGGGGCGTCTCAGCGGGCCATGCCAAGGCATCCCTTTCCCCTGAAGGACCAGCCACATCATGGTATAGTATAGAATAGAGTTTATTCAGGGCATGGGGAGGGGAGCTAAGAGGGTAGTAGAGGCAGAGAAAGGCAGAGAGAGGGAGAGAGTAGAGAAGTGGAGACCGGCCATGACCACATGGAGAGAGGGGGAAAGGGAATGGGGAGAGAGGGGGAGCAAGGGGGAAAGAGGCAAGGCAAGAGAGCAAGAGCAAGCAAGGCAAGAGGAGAGAGGAGGGGGCCAACAGCCCGTTTTATAGTGGGTCAGGCCTACCTGGCTATTGCCAGGTAACTGTAGGGTGGGGCCTACCTGGCTGTTGCCAAGTAACTGTGGGGTGGAGTGTACTGGCTAAGTTTTGTGTGTCAACTTGACACAAGCTGAAGTTATCACAGAGAAAGGAGTTTCAGTTGAGAAAATGCCTCCATGAGATCCAGCTGTAAGGCATTTTCTCAATTAGTGATCAAGGGGGGAGGGCCCCTTGTGGGTGGTACCATCTGTGGACTGGTAGTCTTGGGCTCTATAAGAAAGCCAGCTGAGCAAGCCAGAGGAAGCAAGCCAGTAAGGAACATCCCTCCATGGCCTCTGCATCAGCTCCTGCTTCCTGACCTGCTTGAGTTGAGTCCTGACTTCCTTTTGTAATGAACAGCAATTGGAAGTGTAAGCTCAATAAACCCTTTCCTCTCCAACTTGCTTCTTGGTCATGATGTTTGTGCAGGAATAGAAACTCTAAGACATGGAGTTTAGACAAAAATGCTATCAAATACAACTCTAACATTGAAACTAAGGGGGGAAAGTGTTTATTTTGAAGACTTACTTACAGAGTCATCAGATCATCCTGATATGTCTGTCTCATCGCATCAAAACTAAAACTTCTCTTTTACATGTATTTGGGAAAATAACTTCAAAGGTAAACAAATAGACTGAAAGCAAGGAGATTTAAAATGGGTAGAAACAGATATAACTTACTTCCACCCTGATTTTTGGTGGTGTTCTGGGCTGCAGAAAAGATCAGTCCATCTAAAAGCAATGACAATTTCTAAATGCCTATATATAAAAAGGTTTAACTCTCCAATAAATAGTAAATTTGTTTAGAAAACATAGGACAAATCTTCCCTATTTTATAATAGGTATATAGGTTATTATATGCATGATTTTTGTGTTTCCAGATGCAGCTTTCTGGTTTTCACTTGGATTATAGTTGCTTTGTTAAAAACTGTTTTCTAAATTTTATAAAGAAAAATAATACCAAAAAGAAATCACCGAGTAAGAAAAGAATATATAAAAGTTATAAAATTGTTTTCGGTAAAGAAGGATTTTATTTTTAAGCCTACATATTTACAAGATAAGCTGTTGTTAAATGTTTAGGAACAAATGTAAACTTTTGCTAGACAAACTTAAAATGTAAATTCAAAAGTTTTTCTTTAAATGTACTGACCTACTATAAGGATGTTTTCACACGGTTTCTGGATTTTTACCCCCCCTCAACCTTCTTCCTTTCTAGTTGATATGTATGATGACTGAAGAATATGATACATCTTCTGATTAAGCCAAGTTTCAGTTTGGGTTTTTTGTTTGTTTGCTTGTTTGTTGTTTTATTTCCCTGCTGGGAACGAACCCACGGGCTCATGCATGCTAAGCCAGTACTCTACTAATGCTATTGGTCCCCAGCTTGGTTTTACTTTTAATTGTCATGAGCTTAAATCAAAAACTGGCAAAAAATTGGACAGAACATTACAAATTATTTCTTGACATTCTAAAGTAAAAATGGTCTCACAACTTATTTTGATACTTTATCATGTATCTTATGAGGAAAACAAAAAACAAAACAAACAAACAAAAAACAAAAAACGCCTCAGCTTTGGATGGAGTATAGAAAACTCATTTACGTTTACATGACATTTTTGGCATTTAAGTGACAAAATTTCAAATAAACAGTATTTCTGAATTAACAAAAATAAAATAAGTCTCATCTAAAATATGAAAAGCAGACGTTTTACAGCGTTAATCAGTTTGTGTTTCTGGTGCTGAGAATGGCTATCGCAATTGCAGAAATAGACTGCCTGTCTCCCTAAAGTCCTGTAAGAAAACCAAGATCACTTAAAGAGAGCTCATAGATACAAAAGGTGAAATGCCAGGCAGTGGTGCTTCGGGACATTAATCCCAGAGCTTGGGAGGCAGAGGCAGGTGGATCTCTGTGAGTTCAAGATCAGCCTGGTCTACAAAGTGAGTTCTAGGACAGCTAGGGTTACACAGAGAAACCCTGACTTGAAAAACAAACAAACAAACAAATGTAGGTGATGAAAATGTACAAAGAGGAGAAGTTACAAAGCATTATTCACAACAGTATACACTGTACTTGCCTAACCTGGAAACCTGGGTAAAGTTTATATGAGCATCTCTAGAATCCAAATGGAGATAGAAAATTAGGGAGAAGTCAAAGTGAATGGAAAGTCTCAATCATTTTAGGAAAAAAGTCACACCTCCTTAACTGCCTCTCTTTTTCTCTTGATTCAAAACTCTTAGGCAAGTAAACACCAAAAAGTGTGTTTGCCACAGAAGGTTCTGCCAGGAAAACAGAGGCATGAATCTGTACTGCTGAAGAAAGTGAGGAGCCTGGGCTTCCAGTTCCTGAGAAGGACTGACTACCTTGAGTCTTCACACATGCCCAGAGCACATCCATAGATGCCGAGCTAGCTAATGCTTGCTGAATTGAAACTTGATGAGAAACAGATAGCACAGTTCTCCTACTGGTTGTATTTTGTGAGGGTAGCTTAACAATTAATCCATTTGGGCGGTGACATTCAAGGTTAGGAATGTTCTTCCTCACTCCATATTCCTGGAAGCCCTTCTCAATGTGCTGTATTCAGTTTTCTTTTCTGGGTATAATTCAGAGACTATGCAGAGAGGGGTGGGGGAGGGAGGGAGAAGGTAGAGTGGGAGGGAGGGAGGGAGAGAGAGAGAGAGAGGAGAAGGGAAGGAGAGAGAGAGGACAGAGAGAGGAAGGGAGGGAGAGACAGAGGGGGGGTTGAGATTCAAGGGCTAGTGATGATAGCATGCTTGTCTACCATGTGCAAAGCCCTGGGATCAATCCCTAGCAGGACATAAACCAGGCATATTGGTAATACATGTAATATCAGTTCTGAAGTTGAGGCCAGTTTGGGATAGAGGAGACCTTGTCTCAGACGAACAGGGAGGGGGAGGGGGAGGGGGAGGGAAATAGAGACAGACAGAGACAGACAAGAAAGAGAGAGAACAAAAACAAAAATTAACAACGAAAACAGACTCAAACAAAAAACAAACAACAACAAAACAAGAGAATAAGATTTTTTTAATTGTCCCTTTAAAGTTCAGTCAGATTTTATGAAAAATAATGAACTTTTTTTATTTTTGCTGAAGTTCAAGAATAACATAAGATTGATTAAAGATTTTATCAATTCAGCCTTCACTCAGCAGATTTCTGTGCTGATCAGGTACTCTTGCAGCTAGGTAATGCTGATTGTTAGATTCAGTACACCAGAGAATACAACTCAGAAAATCTGGACAGGACACCCCAAAATAGACCCTTTGGCATAATACTTATTTAAACTGATTTAATCTGAGTAACTTTGGGTATAACTCTGGAAAGCTAACTTTTGTACAAATAACTTTTGATCTAAGATAGAATGTTTCACTAGCGAAGGTTTCTCTAAGAAAGAGAGCTGATCCCACATAACTCATCACCTGAGAGATGTTTTTCCCCCAGTGCTAGGATTCAGGTTCAAGGCCTCATGAATCTAAGCATACTTTGTCCCACTGGACTACACCCCTCCCCTAAAGCCTATTGTCTACATAACAAGAATACTTGTCTACATAACTTTCATCCACAGAACAATTCCTTCTCTGTTGTGGATTTGGTTTACTGCCTGTATTACGTTAATTGGGTTCCTAAACTTGCACAAGAATCCAGCATGTAAGATGCTGAGGGTCCCTGCCTCCAGTTGGTTCTGATTCATAAATAAAGTTACAGGCAGCCAATGGCTGGGCAAGGAGACAGACCTGACTTTAGGATTCCCAGGCAAGGGGACCAAGAGACTGGACTTAAAGCAGTACACCCACTCCCTTTGACTCTGCCATTACCAGCTTGGCAAGCACAGCTTCTCTATCACGTACATGTAGCTCTGCTTACTGGAAACTCACTCTTTGTGAGGTCAATTCTATTTTTCTCAGTTTTCAGGCAGGAGAGAAGGGCCAAGTGTGGTTCCTAGAACACCAACCTGAGGTCCCAGCAGAGCTAAGGAAAGGAGAAACCAGACCACCACAATATAGACATCAAATGCCAGAGCTAAATGAAAGGGCAAGATGCAATCAGGGTCTCTGAAATCTAAGATGTCAAGAGGGGTTCTGGGTTGTAACTCTCCAGTATACACCAAGTCCTGTGCTATAAAAGGAAACCAAGTAAGATGAAATTTCAAGATGGAATACTGCCAGGTTATTAGGACATGGGTATCAGAGGTGGGCCCTGGAGGTGAAACTGAAGCCAAGCTGTGATTTTTAAAAAGGAACATTTATTTGTATAGCTTGTGGCAATTTTCAAAAATGTATTAGTATTCATTATCTAAACATTAAAAATAATATTAGTAAATTATCTTGTTTCATTTTATATTTTTATCATGTCAGCCATATTCCCATAAATAATTTGGGCTTTGGTTGGCATCATTACAATTCGTTTTCTCTTGCTCCAATTGGTCATCCCTGTGGATCATATTATTTCAGACTGAGAGAGTGCTCTCCCCATAGGACATGAGGTACTGATTAAGGTCTAAGCAGAGTCTCTAAAATATGGATATATTCACTTCTAATTATTTTGATACAGAAATGTATAGATATTTTAGATCGGATATGTCCCCTAGAGCTTTCATTCGCCAAACTATAAGACCTCTGTGATTTTTGGTTGCTTGCTTATTATTTGTTGGTGGTGCTTGAGCTCAAACCCAGGGCCTCACACATGCTAAGTTCCACTTCAGCCCTTTACCACATCTCTCTGTCACTTGCCATGGCCCATGACTCTCCAGGAATCTGATCTGCATTGTCCCTCCCACAGCTTTTAATCTAATTTCCTTTATTCTTCTTTAGTATTCTGTTTGCCTAATTTCAGGGCACTATAACCAATTTTTGGTAGTTTGGGGGCTAAATTATGTAAATTAAAAGCCTATTGTAAATGGCAATTACATAAAAGTCCAAACATGGAACAGGCACTCATTAAATGAACTGGAGTGACTGACTCCAGGAAGGGTCAGGCTGAAGCACAGTGATAGCATTAATAACTCTTCTAACTAACCCCAAACTCCAACAATTTACCTCAGATTCTTCCTGAATGCCCAACTGAGACCTTCTAGTCTCTGGTCTTTCGACAAGCAAAACTGATGTGACCACGAATGTGACTGAGGAGGGCAAGAGCCCTTCACTAAGCAAAAATGAACACTGCCAAACACAAAGATCTCCCCACACCCCTCTGGTCTCATTATATAGTCCAGCTGTCATGAAACTTGCCATCCTTGGGTCTTGGGATTCCAAACACAGGAATTACAGGCTCATGCCCAGGTCCAATTTTCTTATTAAAACTTTGATCATCGTCCTTACAAGTGCCCCCCACTGTCTCCTCCAGTTTGCCTAATGTATGGGGAAATTTAGTTTGAGTTCCACATCAACAGACTCAACTAACAAAGACTGCAGAATATTTGAGAAAAATGCATCTTTAACTAACATAAATGTTTTTCTTGTTCTTCTATAAACAATGCAATAAAGTTACAACTATTTGCATACCTATCAGGCACTGTGATCGCTCAGGTTTCTACAGAGAACTTCACAGGAAGATGGATACTTCACTTGGATACTGTCAGCCCTGTACCATTTCAAATTAGGGACTTGAATATCTATGATCTCTGGTATCTGAGGGGTTCTGGATCCAACTCCCTCCCACACCCCCATTGATACCAAGGGCTGATTATTCCAGGAATGAGTGGAATAGTTTGGGGAGCCCTGGTATGTTTTGGTTAATTTGCTCAAATCCTTTGTATCTAAAAAGCACACATTGATTATCTTTAGCTCGGATATTTTTAGAAGTTTTGTGGTCATTTTTGTATGAGGACTGCCTACTCTTAGCTGCCAAGATTTGGGACAGTATGATGCAACAGGATTCACAGGAGCCTCTTGTTGCTGTGTTTCAGTTAGCTGCTTATCCACCCCTTCTTTGGCTCTGAGGATAAGGGCTCCACTTTGCAAGAACCTGTGAGGGTTGCCAATATCCCTGCCTGTGTAGTGCACACATGCCATTCACTGCCAGGAGTGGTAAAAATGAACTTCCCCCTTTGGCTAGGAATCTTCATTTTCCTTCCCTGCTTGGTCTCTGAAGGGAGGACAGGGGTAATAAACTTGCTTATGCACTTATCACAGCTACAAAGTTGGGTCTCCCATCTGTATAAAGAATTTTTCTAGCAGTGATGACAGCACATTTGAGCCATCTGGGAAACTTTAATAGTCACCAAATGCCTGGGCTGGGCCAGATAAATGGATCCGGAAGCCCTGGCTCTGGTCTGGGCACCAGCACGTTGTTAAAGCTCCTAGATACTTTCATAGATGGCTGAGATTGAGCTCTGCTACACTCAGCTGGTTTTGCAACTGGAAAATTAGTTGTTGATTCCGCAAAGAAAATATTTAAATCTTCTTGTCCCTGGCATAAAACTATCCTTTATCATCCTAATTTTAAAATGTCAAGGACTGTCTTCTTCTTGCCCACCAAGTGTTTATTTTTGCCCCCTCCTGATCCCTAAATCTATGTGATCTTCAGGGAGATGGCTGCATGTCTACCTCATCACATTCTTATGAGACAGACCATTAAGGAGGACTCATCCACACCCGACACAGCAGTGGCAGACTCAGAGACTCATCTCTCCCTTTTAGCGTTTCTCATCACCTCTCTCCAAGCATACTGATGGGCTGCCAACGAGGTGCAAGGACAGGCATACTCTTGCATATAGAACTCATAAAAGACTCTTGGGGCACTGCTTTGACATTCAAGGTGTCTGCAGTCAAGTCTTCTTGAACTAACTAGACCCAAGACAATATGTAGTACCTTGAGAGAGGTTTAGAGTTTTACACTTCAGGATGGTGGAGCCACATTAGAAAACACGTTAGGGCCAAGGGCATGGTTCAGTAGAAAAGTGCTTATGTGTGCAAAGCCCTCCTTCCATCTGGAGCACCAAACAAATGGAAAAGTCTTAGATGCTGGTACCTTGGACTCATAAGCAGGTGGGGTTTATGAAATATGACAGGTGGCATGGTGGCATAGCAAAGCCAAGTGACAGATTATTTTAGCATCTGGACGATGGATAAATTATGGCAGGTGAACTAGTTAAAGCAGAGTATTCTGTGAGAAGACTACTGAATAGTTATTAGTAAGTGTCTGACAACAACTATTGATGGTGGAAAGAAATCAGAACAATGGTTACTTTGGGTAGAAAATGTGAAGAAAGCAGAGATGAGAACATTTCAGGACAGTAGTAATATATTCTTGCCTTTAATTTTTTTTTTATTTGTATTTCAGTGGTGCTAGAAATCTATCCCAGGGCCACATGCACACTAAACATGTGTTCTACCTCTGTGTTACACTGGCAGCCCCATATACCTTGATGAGGATTTGAAGCCTCAGGGCTTGTCTGCAAACATTGGTGAATGTATATGTAAGATTTGCATTATATTAATGTAAATGTAATATAATAAAAACACTACAAACAAATACAGAACTCAGCTGAAGATCTGTATTTCGAAGTGTTGAGAGGGAAGTGCATGCATCTATTTTGAAATGTATTAAAAGTGAGAATGGACAGAAGGATGAGGAGCCGGGAAAATGAACTTGGATACATCACTCAGTGAGTAAAGCATTTGTAGTGTGAGTGTTGGGCCCAGAGACAGGGCAGCTGTGAACAACACTTGTAATCCTAGCACTTGGGAGATAGAGAAAGCAGATCCCCAGAGCAAGCTGGTTATACTTCAAAATGATAATCTCTCCATGAGAAATCCTGACTCAATATATAAGGTAGAAGGAGATTGAGAAGGACACATGACATCTGGCCTTCATACACACACATGTGCACACCTACTAACACACATATATATGCAGGGCTGGTGGCACAATTGTAGTAGAGCCCAGGTACTGGCTGTACTTACAATGTTGAATTTAAAATTCTTCTAACTTTGCTATATGACTTTTCTTTCTTAATAACAAAATGTGTGAGACTAAGGGTCACAAGGAGGCCAGTAGGAGCTTATACCTTGAGTTGTAACTGAATGGCATAAGGATTATGGGCGGGTATCACTGAATGAAGGGAAGGAGGGACACAGACACACGGCAGTGGAAGAGAGCAATGGAAGTTACTGGGAACTTCATTGACCAGACCACCAAGAAATTACATGCAGGTGGCACTGACTGACTAGCTATGGACCAGAACCTGTCATGGGTCCATGTTTCGTGTAGCTTCTCATTCTCACAGTAGCCATTTATGGGAAATACTATCAGATCCATGTTACAAGGGATTTTACAAGGAGCAAAAGCTCAGCCTGATTAATCAGTAAAAGGATTAAGGAAATCAGGTGAGGTTAGGGACAAAAAGCTGTGTGTCTGATTCTGAGGTGAAAGCACATGGAGATAAGAGTTTCTAAATTTCCTGTACTTAAGTACAAAGGGCAGAGTTTCCAGGAACTGTGAATTCTTTCTACCTGCACTCAAATTAATTAGTCCTTTTTAAAAAATTACCGATTATTAAGTAATTAATAATTACTCCTCCGTGTAGAGGCCAGAGAACAACTTTATGGAGTCTGTTCTTTCCTTTCATCCTTATTCAGGTCCCAGGGATTGAACTTGGGATGCTAGGCTTGCAGAGCAAGTGTCTTTGCCCACTGAGCCATAGTTCAATAGTTCCAACGTGTCCTTTGGCTCCCATCATGTCCTACCATACCCTCGAGTTTGTAGAGCAAGTGCCTAGGCGAGATCTGCTCTCTTAGCAGTTTCCAGTGTAGAACAGTGCAGTATTGTTCTCTGTATTGACCGTCCTGTGGTTAGAACACCCGTTTCCTCCAGTTCCGCCTCTGGTGAGCACCACTCAACCCTCTGTTCATATGTGTTCATTTTATGGCTTATTAATCTCATAGCTCTGGGTATTTGACAATGTATCTTTAAAATTCTGGGAATTCTAACTCAGGTCCTCACAAATTAAGAGTATTCATTCTTACCCACTGCTCCATCTCCCCACCCATCCCCATCCCCATTCAGTGGTTATCAGCAGCACACATCTATGAGACCATATACTAGTTCTCTATATGTTCCTTGCTTGTTGCACTTGAGATACTGAAGGTTCACCCACATTGTCACAAATGATAAGATGACCTCTTGCAAGGCTGAATAATACTTTTCATTATATACATACCTACCCCATGTTTGCTCTATCTATCCACTGAAGGACAGGGGTGGCTTCTGTGTCTTTGTTATTGTGAATAAAGCTGCAGTAAACTTAAGAGTCCAGCTACCTCTTTTAAATAATGAGTTGGGGGCTGGGGAAAGGCTCAGTGGCTTGGAAAAGTTGCCACGCTGTGCTGTGCTTACAAAAGATCTGAATTTGGTTGCTACCTTCCCATGTCAGGCTCAGAACTGCCTGTAACTTTGGCTGTAAGGAATCTGACACCCTCACCTTCTTCTGAGTTCTGTGAGCAGATACACACTCACAGACACACAGACACAGACAGACAGACACACACGCACACATACACACACAAAATTAAAAAGAAAACATTTTTTAAAGATACTGATTTAATTTTCTAGGGTGTGTACCTAGAAATGCCATGGCTGGATCACATGGCAGTTTCACTCCCCCCCCCCCATCCCCCATTAGTTTATTCACTTTACATCCAGATCCCAGCACCCTTTCTCCTCCCAGTCCCACTTTCACAAGCCCCTCTCCCACAAATACTTTCCTTCTCCTAAGAGAAGGGGAAGCCCCCCACCCTCATAGGTATCAGCCTGACCCGGGACTTCAAATTGTAGCAGGATTAAACACAGGTCTCCCACTGAGGCCAGACAAGGCAGCCCACCTAGGGGAAGGGGATCCAATGGCAGGCAACAGAATCAGAGAAGATCAAGCTGCATATCTGCTACATATGTGCAGGGGGCCTAGGTCAAGCTCCTGCATGCTCTTTGGTTGGTGGTTCAGTCTCTGTGAGCCTCCATGGGCCTAGGTTAGTTGACTCTCTAGCTCTTCTTGTAGTGTCCTTGACCCCTCCAGTTCCCTCAATCTATCCCACACTCTTCTACAAGACTCCCAGAGCTCTGCTTGATATTTGGCTATGGGTCTTTGCACTAGTTTCCATTTGCTTGCTTCTGGATAAAACCTCTCAGGAGACGGTTACATTAGGCTCCTGTCTGCAAGCATATTAATGGTGTCAGGGGCTGGCTCTCTCCCATGGGTCTCAAGTTGGGTCAGTCATTGATTGGCTGTTCCCTTAATCTCTGCTGCATCTTTATCCCTGCACATCTTGTAGGCAGGACAAATTTTGGGTCAAAGGTTTTGTGGGTGAGTTGATGTCCTCCTCCTTCCACTGGAAGTTCCACCACTGGCATTTTGGTGGTGGTGGTGTGAATCTGTAGATTGCTTTGTGCAGAATTTTAACATTAATTATTCCAATTAATGTTTGTATTGGGTCCCAATTAATCTAAGTATAATGTTTACATAAAAACGTTGAGCTAGGTGCTTTGATTTTGTATTCTTCAACCTCTAAATTCGTCTGATGGTTTGAACATCCATTTTATGAAGTCTTTAGGTTTTAGTTTTTAACAGATAATATCATTTACAAATGGGAAGTGTTTTACTGTTTCCTTCTTTTTGAATACCTTTAGTCCACCCTACTAACTTTGCTTTGGCTAGTATATCCAGTATTGTATTGACTAGAAATAACAAGAATGTCTTTGAGAGGATGTCAGCTTTCTCCCATTGAATATGTTGTTATCTGTTCTTTTCTTATAAAGATCTTTCATTGTATTGGGGAATTTGCTTCTATCTTCATTGTGTTGATAGCATTTGTTTTTTCATGAATATTTGACTTTGTCTGGTGCTTTCTGCTCCTGGTGAATGATCCCATGGCTTTCATCTTGCATTCTCTCTCAGTGGTGCCTCACATTGGTGGATCTGCTCAGGCAAAATTATGTCACATTCCAGGGCAAGTTGCACTTGGTCTAGTCTTGATGTGCTGCTGAATTCAGTTTGATAGTATTTTACAACGATTTTCGTGAGATGTTGATATTCAGCAGGACTGGGGATGTGTGGTCGGTCTTTTGAAAGTACAAGGATAACGCTAGAGACCCAGATTTAGTGATTGGGTAGACTTGGGGTCTGAGAGGCTGCAAATATGAGAACTTGGAAGAATGATAATTGGACTGAGGTAGACAAATGCAACTCAGGAGAGAGGGGCTTGAACGTACAGAATCTTGAAGCAGAATGTTAAATTATATCTATAGCTGGAATGGGAGGAAAAGGGCACCAGAGAGTTTACAGGGGCCAGAGCTTGCTCTAGTGATCACCAGGGGATGGAAAGAAAATCAGCTCCCTTTGGTGGTTCCAAGCCTGGGCCCCGTGGGGTCTGTCAGCAGTTCCCATTCCTGAGTGTCCTGATCCCACCAGCTCCACCCTGCTGCAGTTGCCTTCCTTCATCTGTTTCCTTCTTCAGTTCCTCTCAACAGCTTGGGTCTTGTCTGTGATGATTTCCAGCACAATAGACAACACAGATCTTGACCATCAGTTTGAGGAGCTCCTATGCATTACCCACTTTGTGGTTGTATACTACAGAGGGGGAAGCTGTCTCTGACTTGCACTTGAAAAACTGAACAGCTTTGTGATCACAGCAAGATTCCCTATTGTTCTCTCATGCTCAAAAACAGCAGTGCTCAACTCATCATGCAGCTGGTTGGCTACATATAGCCACATTTATATTATATACCCATAGAGTGTGTTGGGTTGTTTTTATCCACTCATATGTGGTCTGGTAAATAGAAGAAGTAGGGAATAGCATAGGATTAGCTAGGGTATTGTTATAGGCTGAAGGAAGTAATTTGGAAAAAAGAATCCAACCCAGCTTCTCTGGGGAAGGCAGAGGAATTGAATTATGCTAAGAACTTTGAAGAGAGATGATGCAGAGATGGCTCAGAGGTTAAGAATCCCAGCTGCTTTTCCAGAGGACTCGGGCTCAATTCTTAGCACCCACATGGCACAGCTCACAACAATCCGTAACTCCAGTTTCAGGAGATCCTTCAGAACTCTTCTGGCCTCCATGGATACCAGACTTGTAAGTGGTATGCAAACATATATGCAGGCAGAACAGCCATATGCATTAATTTGTTTTTCTTTTTAAAAAGAACTTCAATGATTACCTCTTTCTATTGCCTGATTAGCTAGTAAACATTGTGATATAAATATTTCTGAATCTCTCAGCTCACCTTTTGAAGTCTGCCAAGGGAATAAGTTGCATACAAATGATTTAAAACAAGTCTTTCAATGAAAAGGTGTTGAGTATTTTGAGAACATCGTGTTGGCAATGTCAAAAGGGTGGTTGCCAAAGGTAGAATAGAAACACTGGTAGTAAGGGATTTGGAATGATTGATGTAGGGCTGTGGACTGTTACCAAAGTCTGGGTATGAAAGGAAAAAATGACAGAATGATAGATGTCAGATAGGGAAAAGGTGAAGGTAACACATAGCATATGAAGACAGGAAAATTGCAAATTGAGGCTAGCCTGAGCTACACAGAGAGAACCTATCTCAAAACAAACAAATAAACAAACAAACACTCAAACTAAAACATTAAGAGCTTCTGGTTTAAAAATGAGAAATCCCAATAGAGCTTGTTACAGTCCAAGCAACACACTGGACACTGAGGATGTAAGCAAACATAATACTATACTCTTCACTTTCAAGTATCTTGGAGTCTATTTGGAAGCATATGTGTATTAGCCCATATTATAACAAAGACTTTATTAAAATAACAGCATCAATATGTGTTATAAAGAAGGAAATGGTGCTGGAGAGATGGCTCAGCAGCTGACAATGCACGCTGCTCTTCCAGGGGTCCAGAATTGAGCTCCAGCACCCAAGTCAGGCAGCTCACAGCTGCCTGTTACTCCACTTCTAAAGGATTGAACATCCACTTCTGGGGGCAAAAACACACAAATCATCATCATCATAATCATCATCATCATCATCATCATCATCATTACTATTACTTACAAAGGAAGAAACATACTGTTTGTCTTGGGACTTTGACAAAAGCTTCATGGAGGAAAAGGCAGTTAAGATGAGCTCCCACGGGCAGCAGTAAACTTATAATAGGGTCCCAGACCTTAGTAAGTCCCTCAATCTTAGCACAACTGACTTCATGATGGAAGTACCATAAAAGTCTTAAAACTTAGCACATAGACAGCACTACCTGCCAAAATGAAAACAAAGACCTAATCCATCAAAAGACCAGGGAAGTCTTTAAATGTACTAACCTTGCTTTTTGCTTCTGTAGTTCTGCTTCTGGCTAACTGTTCTTAAAGTATCCCAACTCAGGATATGGATTTTGTTGCTAAAACTCACCTCAAGAAAGGCTTGATACATTGGACTCCTGAACATCCAGGATAGCCACCACCCAGCTATAGTGGCTTTCTATTGGCTTAAACCTGTGTCCAAGCAGTCTTCTCTGGTAGATATTCTACAACAACCTGAGGAGAGGAGAAAGGAAAAGAGTTCCTAGCAAGATACACACACATGCTAAAAGAAGTATGGGGAGGAATTCTGCAGACAGAAGTTAAATGATTCCATAGAGAAGCATGGTAACAGGAAAGTATCAAGAGAAACCAAAGAGAATCATGCTGGAGTAAATCTACAAGAGCTTATCTGTTTTAGGACTGATGGACAATTATAGGCTGATTGAGACAATATCAGAATATGAGGCTACAAAGATACGCCAGTGTCAAATGACTAAAAAGAAACTGAGTTAACATGGAATCGAGATATTAATTTGTGAGCAATAAGAAACTCAAGCTCTGTAGAAAATAATAAAAATGATTCCAGATTGTGGTGGAATAGCATGGTCGGAACAGTATTTCTTCTAATAAAAGCTAACCTGTTTTAAATGTATCTAAGTTTTAAATAAAAGTCCTATATAAGACATGTACATACATTTATGTTTGTGTATATTTTTCCAAAGGCATCAAAGAACTGCTGATTTAAACAGAATTAGAAAGAAAAAGCCTTACATACAGACAACTGAGCTGACATTATAGAGCCAAATTTTCAGCCAATTTTTCCTCTTCAGGACATTTAAAAAAAAATGAATATTGAGAAAGGTAAGAAGACTTCAAGCAGAAAAATTGAAGAGAAAGTTAGTACTAAGAAATGAAAAAGCTAGCTAAGCTTAGTGGCCTAGTGGCATGCCTTTAAATCCAGAACTTGGGAGAGAGAGACCAGCAGATCTCTACAAGTCCACGGCCAGCATGGTCTACATAGTGAGTTACAGGACAGTCACTCCTGTAACTATGTAGGGAGTGCCCTGTCTTGAAAAACGCAAAAACAAACAAACATGGAAAAGCTGCCACAGCTAACCTCATCTCACATCCAAATGGCAGGGTAGATGTTTATAGGAAAGGAGAGGTGGGGACAGAACTCAGTGTCCTTGGACTTTTTCAGGGCAGATACTGAGTTCCCAGGCTGTTTAGAGATAGTGGCTAGCAGCCAGGTGGCTCTTTTCTATCCCCTTAGTTTGGTTAACCCTCCTCCTCCTTGGCCCTACCTCCCCATTCCCCATCCTTCCCTACTTGAACCTTTAACTACTACTTTCCTGCTTCTGCTTCCCAAGTACCAGGATTATAAGGCGTGTGCCATCATGCTTGCCAAAAATAACCTTTTGTGATATATGTGCAGATGCATATAGGCATAGTGTTCATATGCCCCTAGGTTCAATCCTCAGCATGAAAAATAATTTTGTTAAGCCCAAACTGATCTGATTAAAGTAAGGTACACCTTTCTCTTGTTGTTCATATGCTAAATTCTTGTTTTTCTCTTTCTTAAAATCTCCCCAGAGAATTCACTCTGAATTCCCTAGGATGAAGTCTTTGCTAAAATCTCAAAGACTGTGTTTCACCTTAAAAAGCACAGAATTGAGTTTATTATGCTTGCTTGTACATTGAATCATAATAAATGGCATGGGTAGCATTGGCCAGTAACAGTGACATTTAATCTTTTAAATACTATATTTGTTTAAGTATATGATATTAATATAATTAGTGGATTATCTCAGGTATAGAATGCAGACTAATGCAACTGGGCAAGAATTTCTAGAACTTCAGTGGAAAAAGTCATGGACTGCTCAAACTCAAAATCAAGCTGAGAAAGAATCAATTGTCTGCAACTACATGAACTTACACAAATGACTTTGCCTTGAAGCACTATTGTTTCTTTAATGTTTTGTTCTTGATTCAAAGAACAATGTTTGTTTCTTGAGTCGAAGAAATCTTTTTTTCCCTTGAGTTATTTAATCCTATGTAGTCCAAACTGGCCTCTAACCTGCAATCTTTCTGTTTGCTTCCTGAGTCCTGAGATTACAACATATGCCTGGCCAATCAGGTCACACTTAACAGAACTGGATCAGCTTTGCAAACAAGTAAGTCTTACTCTGATTGTAAAAGGAGTTTTGTGGTAAGTTCTGGCAGCCTCAGCTGGCTAGGATTGGCCACCATACCAATTAATTAAGACAAGATGAGTAGCAGTGAAGAGCAGAGAGGTAAGGTTTAAACAACACGCAGAGAAGAGACAAAGGGGTCTTGTGACCCCCAAGTTTGTATTCAGGGAGCTGACATGAACTGTAAGCTTAGAGGGGAAATAGGGCAATGTAGAAAAGGTGCGTATAATTAAGCAATCCTGGTCAAGGTGCATTGATCGTTGTGTTGGTTCTGATTCGTGGATAATTGTCCTC
Source organism: Rhynchomys soricoides (assembly GCA_019843965.1). Lineage (NCBI taxonomy): Eukaryota > Metazoa > Chordata > Mammalia > Rodentia > Muridae > Rhynchomys > Rhynchomys soricoides. The sequence goes on along the minus strand of JADRCH010000156.1, from coordinate 693,700 downwards.
ACGTGTGCCCTACAAGGCTCTGCTTTTCCTGGAATCCAAGGTGACTGCAGGGTTTAAGAGCACATTGGCTCTTGTGTCTCCAGCTGCCAGAAGGATAAGTTTGGTTATGTAGCCACACTCTGAGTGGTGAGCATGCCTGTCTAGCCCGAGGGAGGAGTCCTGGCAAAGGCAGTTTCTAAGTGCCTGTTTCATGGTTACCTTTGGTAGAGCCAAGGGTAATCATGACTGTAGACAATAAAACGACACTTTAGCAGAGACCTATAGAGAACCTCTCATTAGATTCTAATGCTGTTCACTGTCGGGGTAGGGCTTGTTATCTACCTGCCAGATGGACTGGATCTTGCTTGAATTTCAGTTTCCAATATCTGGCTACAACTCTGCAGGCTGACGTTTTCAGTTTTTCTCTTCCCTGGTTTTCTTTTACCCCAAAGGGGTAATTTAACCTCAAATTACCCCTTTTCTGAAGTCCTACAAGCTGCTGTTAGAAATTGTGATAAACCTTAAAGAAATTACCCTAAGCCGTCCTGTCTGGAGAGCTGTTGCGCCTGCTGCCCATGAGCCCCTCAGGCAGTTCACCAAAACAGCCAACACAATCTGTCACCAAAGACACTAAAACCACAAACCAGGAAAATAGAAGACAATTGCCATCTTTGTTCTGCCACCAGCACGAACTGGCTGGGGTATGGACCTATGTGCTGGGTTTTAAAACACTAATCTTTGCTTTTCAAGTTCATGTAAATCTCTGCCATTAAGTGCCAACCCACCTCTGTAATCCAGCTATCTTGTGTTTTTGTCCCTTTAACTGATTAGGCTGAGCTGTCTCAGGGAGTTCTGTGTAGAGTTAATAGAGAAAGAACCAAAGTGTTACAATTGGTGCTGGCAAAAAAGTTGGGTTGTTTTATAAGAAAGAAATCGTGTTTAGCTTCTAGATACTTTGGAGGAAAAGGGATTTTTGTTCAGGTCAGGAGAGGTGAACAGTGTTAAAGGGTCAATTCAAATCTAGGAGCAGGAAAATCTGCAGTCTAAAAATTTAAGTATGCCATCTGAATGACAGTGGCCTCCCAACTATGAATTTGGAGCTCCTTATCCCCACCCCAAACCTGCCCCATTTTCTTCTTAGTCTTGATTATCACCTTGATAGGAGTAAAAACCTGCTGTGTGCCTGTAGTGGTGTTTCTAGGGAAGACTGACACAACATCATACCACAAAAGAAAACATCTCTTTCTGTCCCGATTTCTCATCTCCTATCTCAAGACCTGGAACCAAACAGGTGCTCATTAAATGCCACTTAAGTGGATTGATCGGCACCAACCAATCAGGTTTTATTAACTTCCTACCAATCAGGTTTTATTAACTTCCTATATCAAGCTTCAGAATTGACTTAGAAAAAAAAATCTTGAGAGGCAAAGCACAGGAGAAAATGCAAAACGAAACAAACCCACAAAAAAAAACCTAACAAAGCCCCAAACAAACAAAAACCAGAAATGTTATTCCTATCAGGCTAGAGCTGGTCTGTATTTTAGCCAGAATAAGTTGATTATATATATTGAGATTAACATATGTAGCTGTCATTGCCCACCAGATTATGTCTCAGAGGCTGGAGTCATTGGAAGAAATCTTCTCTACCATTTTAGGTTAGAAAGGTCTGGGCTTCGTGGGTTAACTGACAATATATACATTAAAAGGATGGTAAGACAAAACTGACTTATACATGCACATAAATAGCCAGAGAGAAGTCTTGATGACGAGGATGTGTGGGGAGGGGTTGGGGGTGGGCAGAAGAGTAGTTTCAACCAGAAAGCACGGAAAGTGCTATTTTCATTTTTTATGCTAATTGCACAGACACTCTTTCACAGTGGCTGATTTCTCAGGGAACTCCCTCCGGTTGGGATTAATGGTAGCAGTGTTTTTCAGGTCTGGTGCAGTTGGAAAAGCAGGGTTCCGATAAGATTCTTTGTGCATTTTTTGTGGCTCTATATATTTTCACCTTAAAATAATTTTTATAATAAATGTGGAGATTGGAATGGTTCTCCATGGAAGTACGACTTAGATTACAGAGATCTGTAAGCTCAAGATTTTAAGGAAACAACAGGACTTAATGAGTCTAAAAATGCAAAACAAAGCAGCACTGCCAGCTAAAGGAGATCTCCTGAGCCTGAGATTTGTAGACCAACCCAACCAGGGAAAGCCCAATGAGACCTTGGTTCCTAAAAACAAAACAAGATATAGTCTCTAGAATTAAGACATAATGTTCTATTTCTCAAAAGCTTTTTATTCAAATGTAAACTTTCAAAATCTGGATATCCCATCTTTGTCCAGAATAATGAGGTATGCATGTCAAAAATGGATCAGAATGTCCCTTCCTCTTCTGCTTCCCTTTCCCCTTCCCATTTCTCTTCCCCTTCCTTCCTTCCTTCCTTCCTTCCTTCCCTCCCTTTTTTCTTCCTTCTGTCTTTCTTCTCTTCCCCTCACTTTCTTATTCCTTATATCCTACCCATTACCAAGTTGTTGAAGTTGTTGATGGCAGAGAATCAGTCCTGGCTCAAGGGCCAGGCTGTCCATAAGAACCTAATTATCAGCCTGTCCAGAACCCTGACTTTACTCTGGTGCCAGGTGACAGGGGAGAGGGGGAGTGTAGAAATTTCCCCTGTAAGCAGAGTTGTGTGCACATTTAAAAGAAAAATTCTCTTTGTTAAGTATTCATCTTAATACTTGTGAGACAGGATATTGTTCCAGGGGCATTCAAAAAATTTGCCTTTAGCTTTCCTATTTGAAAAGATTTATTGGGTGCTAGAGAACAGATCCCTTTGGAGAGGTCTTATTACCGAAAGAGCTTCAGGACTGATTATTTCTTTTCCAAAAGCAGAAGAAATGCAGGGATGGCGAGAATCCATAGAAAGCACACATGACTTTGTACACAAGCAGCCTAGCTTTATTTCACCTGCAACATGGTAGTCCCTGAAGTGTCCATCCTATGGAAAAAAAAAAATGCCATATGTCTTTAGCCCTTGAAATGCTAGCTTTACTGTTTCCCTTCTATTTGTCGAAATGGAGTTCCTTAGTTCATATACCAGTTTTAGATCAGTTTTGAAGTTTTATGGGATAGGCTTGCTTGCCATTTTCCACCCCAGAAGTTACTTTATTTGAATACCAGGGTGTGTTTCTGCTTGCATACTGGCAAAGACTATTGGAAAAATAGAAGTGTGAAATTCAATTTTATTGCTACCAGAAAATATTAGCCATAGGGTGGAAATGTGAGAAACCTCCCACTTTGTGAGAGGAAGCCAGGATATCACCCAACTTCCCAACGAACATCGATTCCTTCTTTTGGGCAAAGATAACATATGTAGCTGTAACACTGGCTGCTCTCAAAAGCTGGGGGAATGCTGATATCTAGGCTTAGTGCTACAGCGCTAGTGGCTGCTACAGACTAAGGAATCTCGATCTTCTAGGCCTATGCAGAGCTGTAGTTCTTACAGAGCATAAGAACCCTGAGACTGAATGAGGACTGAAACATTAAAGAACACAACCTGCAGCTGGTCTTACCTACTGTGTCTTAGTTAGGGTTTCCATTGCTATGAAGAGACACCATGACCAAGGCAACTCTTACAAAGGCAAACATTTAATTGGGGCTGGCTTAAAGTTTCAGAGGTTTAATCCATTATCATCATAGCAGGAAGCATGGCAGCATGCAGGCAGACATGGTGCTGGAGAAGGAACTGAGAGTTTTGCATCTTGATTTGAAGGTAACCTGGCATCCTCAGGCAGCTAGGAGGAAGCTTTCTTCTGCAATGGGAGGAGCCTGAGCATAGGAGGAGACCGCCAAAGCCCACCCCTACAGTGTTACACTCCTCCAACAAGGCCACACCTCCTAACAGTACCACTCCCTTTGGGCCAATCATATTCAAATCACCATGTTGGATTAAAGGTGAGGTGTGGTGAGTTCCTTGTCAGCCCCAGGTTTGGGCCTCTTGGGGAGGTGGGACTCAGGAAGTTTGACCATGCCCACCCCACTGCACCGCCGGGCAGGTTCTGGCTATGAGAAGCCACAGCAGAACACTGCACGGGGTGGAGGAGCGTGGCCTGGGGTACTGGGGACCGCATGGAAGCCGGCTACGGCTGGCTCCCAGACTATTGGGTATTCCAGGCACCACTGGATGCCACGGAAGTGCAGAGAACAGAGTGAGAGCCCACAGGCTACATCTAGCGGAGGGAGAAGTGAAAAAAGTGGGGAGGAGCACTGCAGGGTCCCACTGGGACTGCAGTTCGAGGCTTGTCACCGGCTACATCACTTGGTTTGGTTTGGTAGCAGCCGTGGTTGGGAGCCCTGGGAGGCCTTCTGCCGGAGACTAAACACGAGTCTTTAGACGAAGGCCTGTTCCATTGTTCCCCATGGCGGATCCCTATGAAGAGAGACAGTCCATGGTTTCAGGGTGTTTATTGTCATAGTGGACAGTGGTGATGAGTGAATCCGTACCCCGAGACCTCTGGGAGGGATGAGGTTGAAATACCATTGGCTAGGAAGGGGAGTGGCTAAGCCTCTAGGTGCCTCATTAACATGGGGATGTCTTGAGGCTATGTGACCACACCTCTACCTGTGGAAGGGCTTGGGGCATTGCCCTTACGCGACTGATAGTCACAGACCTATGGAGGAGAGCTTCGGCCTCATGTCAGGAGCCTGGTTCCTAGGAGCATGGCAAAACACCTACAGTCCCTTGTGGGGTTAGCCCCCTCACTGGGTTGCTGGAATTTAAGCTTTAGCTCAACCAGAAACCAGGCTGCCTTGTATGGTCTCACACCACTACACCTGCTGTCTCTGCTCTCTGCTGTCAAAAAAGGACATGCCTACTCATGACTTCTCTCTGAGTGGAGCCACAGATTCCAGTAACAGATAAATCCAGAACTTCATTTTTTATGTTCTATTTCCCACTTATAGAGAGTTTTGGAAATATTTTTTTTCATTAAAAATTGTGCTCCAAAGTCAAATACATTGTACAGCTTGTAATAAGAAATATGAGTGTGTGAGGTTACATGATGAATTATAAGTGGAATTGAGGTTTCTAATTATCTGACTTTACAATTGGGAGAGTATCTCTGATTATCTAGTTGTTCCAGTGTCATCCCTAAAACGTGGCAATGGACAACAGAAGAGAACATACCAGAAAGACAGTAGAGAAGGGTTTCACCAGATGCTGCTGGTGGCCTTGCAGAAGTGCTATAAGCCAAGCAAAATGGGCAGTCTGTAGAAGCTGAGAAAGGCAAGAGAAGATATTCTATATTCTACTTGATTTTAGTCTAGTAAATTCCTTTGGATTTCTGAACTGCAAGACAGGTTTTTAAAACCACTAAGCTTGTGGTAACTTGTTACAGCAAGAAAATTGATAGAAAGCTATATTGAGCAGGCAGTGGTGGCACACGCCTTTAATCCCAGCACTTGGGAGGTCGAGGCAGGTGGATTTCTGAGTTCTAGGCCAACCTGGTCTACAGAGTGAGTTCCAGGACAGCCAGGGCTACACAGAGAAACCCTGTCTCGAGCCTCCCCCCCCAAAAAAAAAGAAAGAAAAGAAAGCTATATTGAACATTTTTTGTTATTTCTATCTCTTCTGTAGTATTTTCTTAAAAATAATAACTTCTAATTTCATGGTTTATCATTAATATTTTTCAATGAATATACATATGCATTTCCCTCATGTCTAGATAAAAGACAGCATATGCTACCTACTAGAAAGGTCAGAGTCTCTGGAGAAAGAGAACCAATAGCATGTATGTATGTAAAGGGGGGGGTGCATGAAAGGACTATCTCCCACAAGGCTGGAAACCTCCACAGTATGCTGTCTGCAAACTAGAGAGCTAGGGAAGCCAATAAAGGCTCAGTCTAACAAGATGGAAGCCTTAGAACCAGAGAGACTAGTGATGAGCTCTAGTCTTATACTGAGGTTCAAGAGTTCATGGAGGACCTTTAGTTCCACTTATAGATTCCAAAGCTCGAAAAGATCATTGAGTCTGATGTCTAAAGTCAGCACCAGAAGAAACCTTTTCCATTTTCCTCTTCCAACTGGATCCCCTGCAGGTTGGATGATGTTTGTTCACATTGAAAGTCTGTCTTCTCCACTCATATGCCAATATACTCTGGAACACTATCATAGACACAACTTTAGTAATGCTTTACCAGTCCTTGAAGTACTCCTCCATCGAGTCCAGCTAATACCCATAATTAACCAATCACACCTACCTTTCTCTACCTTTTTCTCACTTAACAATACACTCTGATGACCAGTCCACAGTAGCCTATGACTTATCCAAATAGGGCTATGTGATGATTAATCTCAGTTGCCAACTTGATGAGCTCTAGAATCAGCTGGGAGCGAAGCCTGTGGTCATGCTGCTGGGATACTATCTTGATTAGTTTAATTGAAGTGGGAAGACCTGGCTACTGTGGGTAGCACCATTCTCTGGGGTGGCTTTCAAAACTGTATCAAAAGAGAAGGTAAACTGACTATGAGTTTTCCTTGGTCCTGTTTCTTGACTATGGATGCAGTGTGACCAGCTTCCTCAAGCTCCTGCTGCCATGACTTCCTGGGATACTATGAAGGACTCTACCCTGGAGTGTGAACCAAACTAAAACTCTTCTCTAAGCTGATTCTTGTCAGGATATTTTATCATGCCAACAGAAATGTAACTAAGACAGACTGTTATAACGAAATACTATAGATTGATTAGCTTACACAATAAACATTTGTTTCTCATAGTTCAGAAGCTGCAGGCCTAAGATTAAGGTGCTGGCTGATTCAGTGTTTGTGAAGGTCCACCTCCAATCTTGTAGAGGATATTGTGAGGTATTATCTGGCTGTATCTTCATATAGCAGGGAGAAAGAAACTGATTTCTGGTCCTCTTTTTATTAGGATATTTTTCCCATCTGGGGACCTCCTCTGAACCTAATTAAACTCCCAAATGTTCCACCTCAAAATACTATTATTTCAGCAGTTAAAGCATTGACACAGATTTGGATGAAACACAGAGATTCAGTTCCTAGCCACCCTGCTGCTTCTAGTTCATTTTGAGCACCACATACATAGACATCATTATGTGTCATTTACAGTCTTACAACATTCCAACATGGAATCATTTTATGCAATGTCTTTTTATTCTATGCTAATATATTACTAGGAAAGATCCTAGAGGTAGAACTGCTGGTCTAAAGACTTTGATATAGGAGTGTGTATGAGATATTGCCAAATATCTACCAAAAACTTCCTTTGCTTTACAAGCAATGTATGTAATTGCCTGTTTCCTCATATAGTTCTTGGCCTATTGAGTGATTGCTAATAATAACAATTAATTTTTTATTGTTATACAAGCCATATAATATGAAATCTACCCACAGTAAACTTTTATGTGTCTAATATATTATTAACTATTTATATATTATTATACAGTAGATATGTAGGGAATTTTCATCTTGGATGAATGAAATTCTATATCTGTGGAATAATAACCCCCTATTTCCTATTTCTTCTATCCCTTGACAGCTATCACTCTACTTTTTAAATCTATGGGCTTGACTACTAGAGACCTTACATAAAGGTCTTACATAAAAATATAGTATTTTTCCTACCGTGACTAGCTTATTTCATTTACCAAAACGTTCTATATTTCATCTGTGCTGTACTGTATGTCAGGACTTCCGTGTTTTCAGGTCTGAATAATAGTCCTATTGCATAGACCCATGTACTGCATTTTCTTTATCCAGTCATCCTTCCATGTACATTTAGGCCATTTTTATGTCTTGGTCATTGTGACTAATGCTTGAGTGAATATGAGACTGATAACATATCTTCAAGGTTTTATTTAAATTCTTTTGGATAGATATCTAGAGATGAAATTGTTTGGGTGTATGGTAATTCTGTTTTTAGTTGTTTTGAGGAACTTCCATACAAATATTTGTATCAACCATATTTTATTTTATCCTACCAATTGTATTGTACATGTGTTCCAGTTTCTCCCTTTCCCAGAAAAACATGTACTCCCCTGTCTCCATCTTAAATTTCATCACAGAAATGCTGGGGTTATAGGTGCGTATTACCATATCTGGATTTATGTGGGTTCTGGGAGCCTGAACTTGCTTGTGTGGCAAATGCTTTATCCACTGACTCATTGTTCCCACTCCATGTTTGGAATCTTACAAATACCCATTAGCTATTTGTGTTCTTTGGATCATTTCAAATTCTTCACTTAATTTTTTTAATGTGTATCTTTTTCACTATGAGTTGTAGGAATTCCTTATATGTTTTGATTATCAATTCTTTGTGCAAATGCTTTCTTGGCATTCAATTGTGTTGTGTATTGCATTTGCCATGTGAAGTATTTGGTATCATTATCTGGGTCAATGTCATGGAGCTCTTCCATTACATTTTCATTGAGAAATATGTTCATCTCAGGTCTTTGGTAAACTTTGAGTTTGATCTTTGGAATAGGTTTTATTATTTTGCAGGTGGATAGTCAATTTTGTCATCACAACTTGTTGAAGAGACTATCAATTCCTCACCAAATGAGGAATGTCTCACTCTGACCTCCATTTCACCGGATGTTCTTTCTGTGCCCTTTGTCTTTACCTTTTCTTTCTTTGTGGTACACTGGTAATTTAGATTAAGGACCTAACCTAATCTACCATGACCTTATCTTAGCTATATCTTAAAGGAATCTATTTCTAAATAAGGCCATATTTGGTGTATATTTGGGAGCTTAGAACTGATATTACTCCCAACAAGTCTGCTCTCATGTCTACTAACTTGGGGGTCCCCCTCCCTGTCCTCACCCAACCTCAAATTTCAGGAAACAAATCAAAGCTTCCTCTTGTAACAGAAACAGGGAAAATACTTCTCATAGTTTTCCACAGTCTCTTTGTAAGAAAACAAGACCTAGACTATTTTTAGAAAAATTTAAAGCTAACCACTATTAGATTATTTTTTTTTTTCAATTTGGAACATCTATTATTTTTGTAGATTACAAGTGGAATGCATGCCCATTATAAACATTCAAGCAATTTGGAAACGTGGGTAGACTATAAAGTAGATTTGTCTGCAGATACAACAGAGGAAGTAAAAGAAAAGAATAAGTTGTTGATTCAGATTAGGTTATTGGAACTAACTTTCTTCTGAAAACAATGAAAACTCAGGACCAAATGTAAAAATATAAAACATCTACACTCTGCCAAGGTGTAAGACATCACCTGTTCAGAATCTAGGGGGAAATAAAACCCAGGGACTAGGAAGCAGAACACAGCGTTGTCTAAAAGCATCTGCTGATCTGATAAACCAAATCTTTTGGTCTTGATGGCCTCAGAAGTTGACAGAACACCTCATGGTCTGCCCCTAAAGGGGAGCCTTTCCCTGAGTGCTAGAGATCTGTGGTGGTTTGAGTAGGAATGGCCTCCATAAGATCATAGATCTGGATGCTTAGGGAGTAGCATTAAGAGGTATGGCCTTGTTGACCTAGTTGTGGACTTACTGGAAAAAGTGTGTCACTGGGGGGGTGGGCTTTGGGGATTCAAAAGCTCAAACCAGTCTCAGTGCTCTGGCTCTTTCTGCTGCCTGTGGATCTGAATGTAGAATTCTCAGGTCTCATGTCTGCCCGAGTCCCGCCATGTTTCCTAGCATGCTGATAATGGACAAAACCTCTGAAACTGCAAGCAAACTTCAATTAAGTATTTTTCTTTATAAGAATTGCTTTTGTCATGGTGTCTCTTCATAGCAATAAAACTGTGACTAAGACAAGACCCATAAGGGAAAAGTCAACCTGCAGCAAATTCTTACCTGGCCTCTTTTTGAAAAACTGTCCTGAAGTGGAACATATGTCCTATGTCAGAGAGGGCAGTATGAGCAAAAACCTACAACTCCTTGTTCTCAGACCTGCAGCTTACATCTCAAGTGTAGCAGCAGTCTAGATCATTAACATACTGTCTTTAGACTAGGTGTCCAGTTCTATGTTTGATTTTACCTACTTGGGAGGCTGAGGTAGGAAGATTCATTGAACCCTGGCATTTGAAGTCAGCCTGACCAAACACAGTGGGACCATAGTTCTGAAAAACAAACAAACACTCCACATACAAAAAACAATAGCCCACATACACAAACAAAAAATTTCAACAACAACCCACCTACCCCCTTCCCAAACAGTAATCATGGTATAATTACTTTGGAAGAAACTCTGGTTGTTTCTTATAAAGCTAATACTGTACCTTTAATACTAAAAGTTAATACTTGACACAGCAATTCTGTCCCTGGGAGAAACAAAAGTAGGGTTGGGTGTAGCTTAGTGGTAGACATTTGCTTAGGATCTGTGCAAGGCTCTGGGTTTGATTCACCACATGGAAAGAAAAGAGGCAGATAGACTGACAGAAAATATATGTTTTCAAAGCAGATTTGTTACTGTCATTTATAAGAATAAGGCTCTTTAGAAATAGCAGGTTCATTCATAATTATCAATCCCTAGAAAAATCAAATATTTATGAACTGGTGAATGGATGCATAAATTTTTATATGTATATATCATGAATTACTTCTCAGGAGTAAGGGGACCAAACTTTTGGCTATATCTCAAAAAAAAAAAAAAAAACGTGCCAAGTATGTGTAAGCAGACACAAAGAGCACAAGTTGCATAATTCTACGTTTGCAATTCTAGATAATTCTAAATTCATCCATGATGTCAAAAAGCAGGCTAGGGTTTGTGGTGTGTGTGTGTGTGTGTGTGTGTGTGTGTCTGAAGGTTGAGAAACAAATGCAGGAGAGAGAAAAATGTTGTGTATGAGACAGTGGTGGTTGCACAGTTGTGAACATTTGTTAAAAGTCACTGATCTACATAATGAAAGCATGCACATTTCATTACATGCAAGTTACAATTTGATAACATTCTTTTATGAACACCTTAGACTTTAGAGCCACTGGGGATCTGGCACTGGGTAGAGATATCTTTGTTTTAGGTCTTAAAAGGTCTCTACAAATTATTTTCATGAATAATCTTTAGCACATCCTTTAAAATATAGTCAGACATGGCAATATATGCCAACCGCTGAGGAGGGTGAGGCAGGGTGAGTGTTGCTCAGAGATTTGAGGCTATCCTGGAAAGCAGAGTGAATTAATATCACAAATAAATAAACAAAACCATATGTATAGTGTGAGTGATGGCTCTTCTTGATTGTCAGCCTCACTACGTCTAATCCAGATCTTCGAGGAAGGGAAACACACTTTGAATCCAGATCTTCTGAGATGAGAAAAGACACACCTGTAATCTGGATCTTGAGAAGAGAAGATACATGTTTGTTGCAAATCTTTAATCCAGATCTAACCTGGGCCAAACCTTCTGCTGGCATCCTATATGAGGACCTAGAAGAAGAAAGCTTTTTGCCCTTTGCCTCCTGCTTGCTCTCATCTTGCTAGCATGCCCTTTCCTTCACTGGCAATGAGCCTACTTCGTCAGGATTCCAGTAAATACTGAAGACCAGCTGAGACAGCCAGCCTTGTAGACTGAGCAACTACTAGATTCTTGGATTTTCTTTTCATAGCCAGTCACTGTTGCAGCTATACTGAAGCCTGCCATTCTAATAAATCGTGTGTGTGTGTGTGTGTGTGTGTGTGTGCCCCTATCTCACAGATCTAGGTTAGATGTAGTCAAGTTGATAACCTAGAATAACCAACACACACACACACACACACACACACACACACACACACACACACACGTAGAGAGAAGGAGCAGAATCTCTCCATAAGTCTTGTTACTCTAGAGAACCCTGACTAATACAGGGAGTGTGTCATTTCAGAAGTGGGACAGAAACAAATGGGCATGTAAAACCTTTAAATGGCAAACTAATCAGGCATAGACTGTATAAAAACTATAGTCACAGCTCTTTACTTTTAGATTTTATTTTATTTTTAAAATAATTTATTTATTTTTTATTTCATGTACACTGATGATTTGACTACATGTGTGTCTGTATGAGGGTGTCATATCCCTTAGAACAGAAGTTACAGACAGTTATAAGCTGCCATGGGGGTGCTAGAACCTGAACCTGGGTCCTTTGGAAGAACAGCCAGTGCTCTTAATTGGTGAGTCATCTCTCCAGCCCCTAGGCACAGGTTTTTAAAAGGAGAATTACCAATGCAGAGAAGTGAAAGCCATAAAAAGTGACCAAGTAAACATTAAAAGAAGCACCAAAATAGAATAAGAAATGTCAAGTGTGCATGTAGTTCACAGATATACATACCGGCAAAACACCCATACACATAATATTTTTAAAAAATATCAATAAAAGACAATTGACTAGCAGTTGGATAACAGGAGAAAATGCTTGATATTAATAGGAGGGGGAATGTTAGTAACAGCAGAAATGAAGGCGAGGGAATTTTGGCTAGAAGTAGACTAGAGGGAGGGCTCTAAGAGAGGACAATCCCATCTCCTGGGATTCTGAGGCACAGGTGCCCTGAAAACCAGGCCAGACCTTTTTTTTTTTTTTTTTGAAAATAAAAATCAAAAGAAAAGAATGAGGGCTACAACATAGGGAATTGTGGATGATGGTCCTCTGAGCCAAACAACTGCCATGTTGGGGATTTCTGCTGCTTTCGTTACAAAATGGATGTTAGCCCAAAAGTTCAGGATACCCAAGATTCAATTCATAGACCATATGAAGCCTAAGAAGAAGGAAGACCCAAATGTGGATGCTTCCGTGTTTCTTAGAAGGGTGAACAAAATACTCACAGGAGGAAATATGGAGACAAAGTGTGGAGCAAAGACTCAAGGAAAGGCCATCCAGAGACTGCCCCACCTGGGGATACATCCCATATGTAGCCACCAAACCCAGACATTATTGTGGATGCTGGGAAGTGCTTGCTGATGGAAGCATGATAAGCTGTCTCCAGTGAGGCTCAGGCAGAGCCTGACAAATACAGAGGCAGATGCTTGCAGCTAACCATTAGACTGAGTGTGGGATCCTGGATGGAGGAGTTGGAGAAGGGACTGAAGGAGCTGAAGGGGTTTGCAGCCCCATGGAGAGAGCAACAGTGTCAACTGGCCAGATCCCCCATAGCTCCTGGGGACTGGACCACCAACCAAAGAATACACATGGAGGGACCCATGGTGCTGGCCACATATGTGGCAGAGGAGGGCCTTGTTGGCCATCGGTGGGAGGAGAGGCCCTTGGGCCTGAGGGTTAGATGCCCCAGTGTAGGGGAATTCTAGGGAGGGAAGACAGGAGTGGGTGGGTGGGTGGGGGAGCACCCTCAGAGAGGCAGGGGGATGAGGGATTGGATAGGGGATTTCTGAAGGGGAGACCTGGAAAGGGGAAAACATTTGAAATGTAAATAAAGTAAATATCCAAAAAAAAAAATTATCCCACTGGATAATTGTTATTATCCAGTCATGGAGGAATGGAGAGGGTCACTAGACCCTTACCTAAGCAACTGGTCTCTCCCTACCTACCACTGGTTGTAAGCAACTCTACCTTATTTTCATGAGCCTTAAGGAGGGGCTAAAGTTTATTGGTGGGGTTGGAGAAGACTAAAGCTAGAGGCAACATTTATGTCTCTACATGCCCTGATCCCTGTTTGGTAAAGGCTTTCTAGGTGTGATCCACTGGTATGTGTTTGTGGTGGTGATGGAATCTACACCCTTGTATGTAGTAATTCATCTGTGTCTTGTAAGGGATTCCAAAAAACCACTTGGCTCTTCAGAGTGAACTTCAGTGGAATTGTGCCCTGGCTTGTTATTGAAACCTTAGGAGAAGGGGTAGTAGATATTGATTATATCTCCCTCTGGGAGGGAAGTTGTAGGCTTAGATATTTCTAAACCTACTTTATTTAGGGTTCTAGAATGCTTCAACCTCCCTTCTAGCCCACCATACCAATACAAGAGCATCATCATTGAAGACCAGTGAAGCATTGCAAGGTGAACCAATGCAAGAGCATAGTTAATTGTCTGTTGGATTCTACTTATACTCATTCCAAACATCACAGTCCTCTCACGTGTCTGCAGCAACAAAACATCCTCTCATAAGACAGCTTTCAAAAAACATCACATGACACAACTGAGTCTCCAAAAATCCTCAGAAATTTCTACTTCAGGAAGTTTAGCAAAATAAGGCAAGATGGCCTGCTAAAGTAACCTTGGGCATTAAATATGGATGCCTCTGAAGAGGTCTTCTGAATTGGGCAATTCTCTTCTGTCCTATGAATCTTTTTTGGATAGATGGATTACAGATTTTTGTCCAGTCCAATGACTGTGCTTCTCAGGTAGAGTCTAAGATCCAGTCACTCCTCTTGAAATTGTGTTAGGGCTCCAGCTGTGCATACTGCCTCTGGCCCTGTGCAGCTCTTGCCAATGTCCTCTGCACTGCTTGGAGTCTGTGTGAAAATACAGTGTGTTCTTTAGTTCCATCAGATTTCTGGCATGCCGAATGCTATTTAGGTATAATTAAGTTTCTCTTCTACAGTCTCACAGGGTTTTGTTTATCAGGTATCCACATTCCACTTGGTCTGAGTTTCCCAAAAATGAGGTACACAGATGGTCTTGGTCTTCTGAGCTACAGTGAGAGGTCTTTTTGAAATGATGTCTTGTGTCTGCTCTGTCAGTTGCCAGTACTGTGCACCAAGTGCCACGGAGAGCACTGGGTGGGGGCAGGATATTTGTGGTTTCTCTTTCTGCTATTGCTGCTGCTGTCCTGGATATGGCCTTTCCTCCAGCTGTTCAGAGTGTCTGTTCCTTTTCTGAGAGCTATTTTTCAGCTTTTTCAAAATGATCCCCTGCAGACTCTAACCGACCTTGTCTTGGTGTCAGCACCATGTCATCTTATAACCCCAGGCTGAATATTTCTTTGGAGGAAGTTATTATGTTATGATGGGAGGATTTAGAGCTTGGTGAGATAGGCAAAGGCTCTGTATGTGTCGATTCATGAGAAGCTTGTTTCATGTGTTCCTTAAAACACAATTTAAACACCTCATTGTTATTTAAAGAGTTTATGTCTGGGTATGTCCAGGCCATAGATGGTTTCAAATGTTTAAGATGAAAATGATGGAAAGTGGCAGCCACATTTGACACAGAAAACACACTTACATATACCCACCTACACACACACACACACACACACACACACACACCTCCAAGGGTTGTATTCAAAAGTAAAGTAGGGATAAGAGTTAATACTGTTATATAAGGAATTGTGTTAAAATAACTAATTTTAAAGATAATCTTTCGTATACATTTGCCTTATGAATCTCTACCTAATTTTTACTTAATAGTTTTTTTTTTAAAAAAAATAGAGCAAATACTTGGATTCATGTATTTTTATAGATTCAATAGGCAAAATAAACAAGGATGCAGGGGATGTGGGTAGTACACACCCAGAGTGAACACTCTGGTGCACAGATCACTCAGGCATATTTTTTTTTTCCCAAAAGGATTTAGAATAAAACAAATTTTGCCACTAAATAATTTCTTATTTAGTATACCTTGGTTTTACAGGAGAGATTAATTTGTATCCATTATGAAATAGAAGATTTGCCCTCTCTGTGAAATAGACATTGAGCTCCTCCCTACCCCCACCCCCTCACTCCCCACCCCACTCCCTGATAATCACCATGGTAAACCTCTCCTCAGTTCAGTAGCCTGGGCAGGCCCTCAGCTGTGCAGTTTCACAGACCAATGAATGTCAGCTTTCTGATCGGTGGTGAACACAGTTAGTTATTCTTCTCTATTGCTATTGCTGTGGTAAAATGTATCAATAAAAGTATGCCAGTTAAACAATTTTAAATGTGTAATCCAGTAGAATTGAGAAGATTTACAATGCCAGGCACTGCATTGCTGCTGACAAAGCGGTCCTGACAACATTAAATCTTTCCATCTATGAACAGGCAGATTCTTCTGTGTGTTTGTCTTCTTTTATTCTGTAGTGTTCTATAGTTTTTAATATAGCAGCTTTCTACTTCTTTGGTTAATTTCCAACTCTTTTATTCTTTTGGATGCTATTGTAAACAGAGTCATTTTCTTGATTTCCTTTTCAGATTGTTCATTGTCCATGTTCCTAAATGCAGCAGATTTTGGCGTACTGATTTTATTTTCTGTAACTTGGCTTAATTCATTCCTGCTCTTAGAATTATTTTAACGCAAATTTTAGATTTACTGTGCACCCATGCATGCGTGCACTTGTGTCTGTCTGTCTCTGTGTGTGTGTGTGTGTGTGTGTGTGTGTGTGTGTGTAATCTTTGGAGTTTTTCATTAAAAATGTACATGTAACATTTCTTTTTAAAATGATTACATAAAAGTCACAATGATATTCTTAATACAATTTTGAGACAGAGAGAGGGGGGCAGAGAGAGTAAACAAGAGGGAGGGTATATGACTTGGGTTGGATTTACAAGGAAATCTTAAAATGGCTATACCAGTTGCCAGTACTAAGCACTAGGTGCCAGGAGAAGAATCTTCTCCACCTCTGGCTTCTGCTATACCTTACTCACTTAAAAATGTAGATACTAGATATCAAGACACATGCATCCCAATTGTAAACAAGGTCCTGGCCTTTATCATCCCATCCCAGTTAAAGGGAAACAAAAGAATGGCTGCTGTGGGGTCTAGACTATGTGATGGTGAGGGTTAACCAGAGGTAGATGATAGTCAAAGGATCTGAAGTGATCTCGGAGCAGCTGGGACAGGTACACTATGACAGAAGGTTCTGGTGCATCCTCTAGTTATTAGTCTCATTTTATCAAAAAAGCTATGTGACATTTTGTGTATGCTTGGCCCAGGGAGTGGCACTATTAGGAGGTGTGGCCTTGTTGGAGTAGTTGTAATCTTGTTGGAGTAGGTATGACCCTGGTGGAGTAGATGGGTCACTGTGGGTGTGGGCTTTAAGACCCTCATTTTAGGTGCCTGGAAGTCATTTTTCTAGCAACCTTCTGATGAAGATGTAGAACTCTCTGCTTCTCCTGTACCATGCCTGCCTGGATGCTGCCATGCTCCTGCCTTGATGATAATGGACTGAACCTCTGAACCTGTAAGCCAGCCCCAAAATGTTGTCCTTATAGGAGATGCCTTGATCATGGTGTCTGTTCACAGCAATAACCTTAACTAAGACAGTCTACATAGCCATGCTCTTTGTGGGGTGGTGTTTTTAATATCTTGGGCACAGTTGCAGTTGAAAAGCTGACTTAAGAACCATTGGCTCAGGTCCTGTGAAAACCTTTGCATAAACAATAATCAAGTATATGGCCTTGTAAGATGGATATAAATGAATGCAGTAGCAATCCTTGCCAGTGTGAGGGGATGGAGGTGCTGAGCTGTCCTCGGAAGATCTATATGGACCAATTGCTGACCTGCCTTTCTCCTTCCATTACCTTGGAGCCTTAGGCTATGTTTGTATCTGTCAGCCTGGATTCACAGATAGGAGCCTTGCATAACTGTCCTCTGAGAGGCTCCACCCAGCAGCTGACCAAAACAGTTGTAGAGACTCACATCCAAACATTAGACAGAGCTCTCAGGAAGTCTTGTGGAAGAGTTGGGGAAGGATTGAGGGACCTGGAGGAGACAGGGACTCTACAAGAAAGACCAATGGAGTCAATTAACCTGGACCTTTGGGAGCTCCCAGACACTGAACCACCAACCAAAGAACATACAGGGGCTGGACCAAGGCCTCCCAGCACATATGTAGGCACATATGTGCAGCTTGGTCTTCATTAGGGTCTGCCTACAACTGGAGCAGAGCGGGGGTGGGGGGAGGTGTTACCCTGACTCTGTTACCTGCCTGTAGATTCTGCTTCCCTAACTGGGCTGTCTTTGTCTGGCCTCTGTGGGAGAGACTACATCTACTCCTGTAATGATTTGAGGTGCTACTAGGGTTGGTTGGTTCCCTGGGAGGGACCTCCCCCTTCTCAGAGGTGAAGGGGAGGTGGTTTGGTGGGAGGGGCTGTGTGAGGAGGAAACTGGGAGGAAAGTGGGATTTCAATCAGTATGTAAGGTGGATAAATAAATTAATTAATGGTAAAATAAAGAAGTGTCCTTGTTGGGGGAGGTATGTTGTTAAAAGCTCACACCAGGCCCAGTCTCTCTCTCTCTCTCTCTCTCCTCCCCTGTCTCTCTGCCTGCTGCCTGTGTTTCTGCCTGCCTGCAGTTCTCCAGTACTTCTCTAGCACTATGTCTACCTATCTGTTGCCATGCTTCCTGCCATGATAATGGACTAACCCTCTGATCTGCAATCAAGCCCCTAGTTAAATGTTTTCCTTTGTAAGAGTTGCCTCAGTCATGGTGTCTCTTCACAGCAATAGAACAGTAACTAAGACGCCAGGTTTTCTGTTCATTGTGATTTTGTGTTTTAAAAGCTTGGATTTGATATCTCTCAAAAAGCATTCTCTGTGTCTGTGTCTGTCTGTCTGTCTGTCTGTCTCTCTCTCTCTCTTTCTGTGTGTGTGTGTGTGTGTGTGTGTGTGTGTGTGTGAGAGAGAGAGAGAGAGAGAGAGAGAGAGAGAGAGAGAGAGATTCCCGATCCCCAACCCTTGTGTCCATGGTTACAGACTGTCAAATATACTTTTAGAGGTAGCCAGTAATCAGGTTTGGGGTCTAGGGCACAGCTGTTCAACCACTGCCTTTCTGCCAAACACTGCCAGTTTTCATGAGAATCCTTGAAGTGTCAAATTCTCTCCTCTACCTCCATAAACATCCTGCTTCTTACATACGTGTGTGTGTATGTGTACAAATGTTTATGTGTGTGTTTGCCTGAGCTAACATATGCTACATGAGTAAGGCATGTGGAGGTCATAGAACAACTTTTAGAACCAGTTCTCTCCTACCTTGTGGGTACTGGGAATTGAACCTGGGTCATTGGGCTGGGCAGCAAGTACCTTTACTCAGTGATCCAACACATGAGCCCCTGCATACTATTTTAAGTGGCTTGGTTTCACCACTAATTTGGACATTCAGTAGATGTCCTGAGGGATATTTTATTGGAAAAGAGTTGTTCATCTGAGAAGAAGGGGATGATATGGGCCCAGTGGACAGTAGTTTTTGATTAGCATGCTTAGACCTTAAAACAGAATCCTAATTCAAAAATCACTGCAATAAAAAATTCTTTGGCTGAAAGTAATGAGCAATTTGACAAATGCTAGCAAGAAAAAATACCAAAAACTAGATACTTTTTCCAAGGAAATCAGTCTCCAGTGCCTTCTCCAGTTGCCTTCTCTATCCAGCTCCTTGTCCCTCATCCTTGTACACATTCTCCCTCATCATCCCCCAGCCTCAACTTGCCTGAAGCTCCATCCTCCTCATGAGCCAGATGCAGGCAACTATAACATTTAAATGTTGGGTCTGGCTGGGAGTGTTGCTCAGTAGAGTGTTTACCTAGCATATGGCAGGCTATATTTGTTCTCCACAAAAATGAAAACCTGGGACCTGAGCTGACTTAAAAGCTATAATTTGCCTATCTCCCTAAATGACTAGTACACGGTACAAGTGGATTTAAAATTCTTCAGAGACATAGGATCCAGGATTAACTAACTCATACATGTAACTAACATTGGTTGGAACCTCAGGTATTAAGTTCTGATGATAGAGGCTGCCCTAGTCAAGGTTACTATTGCTGTGATAAAACACCATGACCAAAAACAAATTGGGGGAGGGAAGGATTTATTTGACTTACTCTTTCATATCATAGTCCATCAATGAAGGGAGTCAGGACAGGAACTCAAACAGGATGGGAACCTGGAGGCAGGAGCTGAGGCACAGGCCATGGAGGGGTGCTGCTTACTAGATTTCTCTCCATGGCTTGTTCAACCTGCTTTCTTATAGAACCCAGGACACCAGCCCAGGGATGGCCCCGCCCACAACAGGCTGGGCCCTCCCCCATTGATCACTAACTAAGAAAACGCCTTACAAGTTTGCCTATAGCCTCATCTTACAGTTTCTATTTCCTCAGTTAGGGTTAATTTCTCTCAGATGACTCAAGACTGTGTCAAGTTGACATAAAACTAGCCAGAATAGAGGCCACATGGACAGACATGGAAAGAAGCCCAGAGTATCTATCTTTCCACAGTAGACCTAAGGGTAAATCGAAGCCTGCAAATGGAAGTCAAAACTCTCCTGAGATTGATCAGAAAAACAAACAAACAAATGAACAAGCTAGATAAGAGAAGATATTTGGTGAGTACTAAAGATTCCTCTGGACAATGTAGCCAATTAAAGACCGTGCAGCAGCAGCCCTTACATTTCTTTTGTCAATGGAGTTGAACTTGACACGGAGACCTAATTTGAAAACAGAAAGTGGAACTGGAGCAAGCCCTGTTAGCTTAACTCTAACCCTGGCTGAGGTATGGCATGTTGAAAGAGCTTTTGAACAAAAATAAGTCTAGATCCAAAGTAAACTGTGGAATTGCTGAGGAACTGCTAAGGCCTAGTCCCCAGCCCACACCTATGGATGAAAACACGTGTAGATATCTTAAAGTGGAAATAAGACTGCACCTACAGCAGAAACACACGCGTGTGCACACACACATGCATATGCATGTATACTTGCACACACACACATATACACATACACACACGGTGGGGCAAGAATAACAAAATAAAAATGAAGATGATTAAAGCCTTCAGGGGAGGGTGGAAGACTCAACCGGCCATACAGGTTTCTCTAAGAGCATATATTCTTTGCAGGAAATATTGAATTCCTTTCTGATATTTTCACGAGTGCCTATCAAGTGCTTTGCTAAAATTCTCCCATCATCCTCTGTTTTGCTCCCTCCTTCCCCTTTTGGTCCCCATCCTTGCCGTGCATAGCTTCCTAACTATCTGCATATCTTTTTAAATTTTGTTTTGTTTGTGAAACAAGGTCTTACACTGTACCCTCCAATGGGTTGAAACTTTCTACATAGCCCATCTTAGCCTCGAGCTAGCTATAATTCTTTTGCCACTACACAAATCTCTCTGTGTGTATATGTCCCCCCCCCCCTCTCTCTCTCTCTCTGTGTGCATACTTCTTATTTTATTTTGGCATTTTGTCTTACTTGGTTTTATTTGTTTGATTTGTGTTTTTGTGGTTTCCTTTTTTGAGAGGGAGGGAGGGAGGGAGAGAGACAGGGAGGGAGAGAGAGAGAGAGAGAAGAGAAGAGAACATGTAATGTTGGATGGTGGGTAGAGAGGTAGATCTGGGAGGAGCTAGGGGAACAGAAACATGATCAAAATATACTGTATGAAAAAATTAGTAAAAAAAAGTCATAGAAATCAATTCTAAGTGGTCAATGGTGACTTCGTGTGGTAGCATGTAACCACGCTCTGCTGAGTAAAACAGATTTCTTTGTCTTAAAAATGTCAGCGTGCATGTTGCTTTAGGCAAAATTTTGGGGTTTGCTTTCATATAGAGGGGAATTTAGATAGTATATAATAAAGAAAACAATGTTCATTTCTTTCAGGAATAAGTAGGTATTAATGGACAGACAAACTGAATGGTAGGTCATAAAGTTGTAGGTCTTGAGGTATCATGACTTAGCTGAAGATTAACTATGTCAGCAACCTTGAGTCCAGCCTGTCTCAGACCATTGTGATGCGACCCAATGGTAATGTATTTCAGCAGTTTGAAACTCCCTGAGCAAGTCCCACTTTGGGGTAAAAATTTGTTTTATGGGTCACAGGCTATCCCTAAATTTTAAAACAGCACTAGCTGCTGTGACTCAGTAGTCCCACAGCATTTTGCTGTCTATATGTAAAGTGTGAGAGGCATCAGGCTTTGCCAGTTCAAGGGACTGTACTCATGTTGGCATTTGGACAGAGGCCAGGCTAGAAACACCGGGTTTGTCCTGATGCCTGTATTATTTCAGTCCATAGTCTATCAGTTATTGGTTTTCATGTTAGGATTGAACTCTTGTCTTGTGCTCACTGATCAGCTACTCTGCTAGGAGGTTGTAGCTCTGAGCCTGACAGCCATTTTATCTGTGTACAGGTGTCGATCTTAAGTCTCCTCAGCTTTCCTGGTGTGTTTCTGGCTCTCACTTCTCTAGTCATTCTTGTCCCCAGCCCATTAGGAGGCACCACCAGGTATAACTTGGACCAGTCTGATTTAGGTCTAGGAATTCTATTTCTTTTAAAGCAATTAACATTTTTTTATTTTTTTAATTTAATTTGTTTTAAAATTTCATTTTAAAAATTCACTAAAATTTAAATTAAAAAATTTATTTTTAAGTTCCCACATAAAGTATCTGTACATACAGAATACCGTAAGATGTTTTGATACATGTGTATATTACATAATATTCAATCAGATAAACATCTTCATCTCTTCAAAAGCTGATCATTTCTTTAGGTAAAACCTGAACTTCCTTTCTTCTACCTCTCAGCGCACCCAGAGCTTACTTCCTTTCTTTAACCACAGCTTCCACCTCTCCGCACCCTCCTGCCCTTTGCCCTTTCCCTGCCATCCCCGCCAACTTCTGTGAAGTCGACACCTTCAGAAATTCCACGTATAGGTCAGATCATATGACATTTCCCCCTTTCCCTGCTTGTTTATGTTTGTGTATGTGTGCATGTGTGTGTATGTGGAGGTCAGAGGTCAACGTGGACGTCTTAGTCATTTCCCACCTTGCTTTTTGAGACAAGGTCTCTCATAGAACCCGGAGTTCACTGACTCAAGCTAGACTGGCCGGCTGATGAAATCCAGGGACTCTCCAGTCCTGGTGCTGGGATTACCGACACACCATTGTGCATAGCTTTTACAAAAGAACTCAGCCTTTGTGTTTCTTAATGAAAACAGGGGAGCTTGATTGACCCTCATAACCCAGTGATGGATCATGTGTTTAGCATGAATGAGGTACTGAGTTCAATCCCCAGCACACACACACACACACACACACACACACACACAACATGCATACATATATAGTTATATATAAATCATATAGATCTCAAAGACCAGTATCAATTCTGCTATGTAGCTTTATTTCTTTTCAAGTGTTTTTGGTTTTTTTTTTTTTTTAACACTTCTTCATGCATGTGTATGTGTGCACACGTGGAGCTCAGAGGACAATTTACAGAAGTCAGTTCTCTCCTTCTACCACGAAGATTCTGAAGGTCAAATTGAGATCACCAGGCCTGGGGGCAAGAAGTACTTTTGGCCACTGACTCATCTTGCTGGCCATGCTCTGCAGCTTGAAGCAGGAAATGTTTTAAACGGAAAGAGTTTTAAATGGGAAAAGTTTTAGTCTGCTACAATACAGGGCTTCTGCGTTGGGGTATAGTGATTTGTTTGTAGGAGGATTGCTCCTCTGCTGAAACCTATTAAAAGTCAACATGTAACAAGTGTGTGTGTGTCTGTGTGTCTGTGTGTCTGTGTGTGTGACTGTAGTCTTATCTGTCTCAGTCTTTATGGATTTTGACGGAAAAAATACAGATGCCCTTCAATTCATGATGGGATTAGATCCTAATATGTACTGTTAAATACAAAGCATATAAAATATTCTCAATTTACCTGGCATAAAGCTCAGCTTTCCCCATTGAAGTGTGGCCATAGTTAGGCAAAGTTACCTAGCTTAAAGCCTGTGTAATAATAAAATTTCATGTAGCTCACTAAGCACAAAACCAAGATGGCTGTTTGGTACAATTTGCAGAGCAATAAAACTGGGGAGAAAAAAAGCTTCAGTTGAAGTAAACGAGGAGTTGTCTATCTGGACACCTCATGACAACTTATTTTCTATAAGTGAGTTGCAAAACTTTCCTCTGAAGACTGCCTCCGAGTGTTATATTGTTCACAAGCTCACAATGGTTTTCACATCCTTGACTGGAAGCATCTATTCTGCCTCCTGGTTCCCAAAACCTAACGTGTTTACTATTTAACCCATTAAGAAAAGTTTGCTGACCGACTGTTCAAGAGAAGGTGAATAACTCAGCAAGGCTGGGAGGAATGGTGAAAGCAAATTCTGGTGGTGAAAACGAAGGAGCAAATTTATCCCTATGATAAAGTAGTATTTACCTTTATAGGTCTCTTTGACTATACGATGGGCAGAGGGTTATCTTGTGGGCATGATTCAAAGTCATGATGTCTGAAATGGTTCCAATAAGTAAGCAAAGATAACAAAGCAAAGAAAAATACAGATAAAGACCCATCAAATGAAAATACAAATGATAGAGAAGTCCAGGGGAAGATCCGATTTGAATCACTGTAATGGATATGCCGTGTACACAATTCCGGAGCTGTAGGCTCTGTTTCAACCAGTCAAGGTCCAAATGCGAGTGTCTTCACATCCACATGTTGTTCAGTGTTTTGCTTTTAGGAAAGTTCCCATGCAGTTCAGAGGCCCTGTCCCAGGCAAGGTAAACAGTAGTGCTTTGCTAACTGTGGAACAGATAAAGTGTCTATTCATTTAACTAGCGCTTGGAAACCAAACATGTCCCATCAATTCCACGTCATGCCCAGAGCCAAGAGAAATAGACGGATCATCAAGCTTTACAAAGGGAGTTCACAGTAGTCTCTGATAGGATGGAACAATATCTTTTAAAGTTTCAAAACACAGATAAGATGAACTCATTTGTATATCTTGGGAATTACTCTTTTGAAACAGTAAGTTCCAGCCAGATTTATGGTGTTCTAGTATGCAGTCAATACTGCCACCTTCTGGCTGGATCGAGGAAGGCTACTTTGTTGATGTCACAGAAATGTGTTGAAACTGAGTCACTTGTCGGGAGGGCATAAGTGTATGCCTCCCCGACAAGTGGACTGCTGTTTTCACACTTGTGAATGTGTGTTTACAACACACACCCATAGAACATTTCTGGTGCTTAGGTATGAATTTACTGGTTATGAATCTTTGTGGTGTTCCCTACTGTCATTTTTCTTCCATTTTCTTCTTCTACTCCCTAACAACTCCCTGTCTTTTTTAAAGAAACAAGGTCCAGTTTGGCTGGCCAGGTTGGATTTGTGTCCTTGGGATTAAGTGATCGTCCAGTTGATCTGGGACTGTAGGCACTCACCACTGTCTGACTGTTCATTCACACACACACACACACACACACACACACACACACACGCACGCAGTAGAGACAAATGGAGGAAAAGAGGTGAAACTCATACCAACCCAACAAAATTTCTGTCATGGTGGCAGGATTCATATGTTTAGTAGAGGGAATGCCTTTATATAAGTTGCTCATTGACATGGAGAGTTATTTTAATGGTGTTAACAATGATTTCATCATAAAGGCATTGCGCTGTGTGTACTCTTCATGAACATTTCTTCTCACAGATGCATTTGATTTTTATTTGATTCTGAATAGACAGTCGAATCAAATGTCTTTTCTGCTCCTTCTGGAGTGTGGCTGTACATTTGCTCTTGTCTTTGAACGGAGTGCTTGTGAGCAACAGAAACTGCCTGGGAAAATTCGAACAAGCAAGATCTCTGCAGTTGCAACAGCTACAAGGGGTATTTAAATCCTTGAAGAAGCAGTGGTGGGACGGAGGTATAGTTCAGAGGTAGATCACTGTCTAACATCCTCAGCATCACGGCCCATAGGCACACACCAAAGAAACTCAGACCAGAAGACAAGCATCAACAGTGGCAATGGGATTGTTGAATTAGACAGGTGTGTGTGTGTGCGTGTGTGTGTGTGTTTGTATTACACTTGTAGGTTTCCTTACAAACGACACAGATAAGTCCCTCATTGTATTGAACTTGAAGTATAGCATATTTGACTCAAAGACACTGGAGCCTTTACTCAGAGTCAGAAATTCAGAATTTCAAGTTTACAAAATGAAACATTCTTCACTTGAGCCATGATTATAAAACCCTAAACGCATAAACCCCTATTAATTATAGGTTCAGACTTCAAAGTAACTTTTATTATACTGGATGCTAAACGTCATATTTTGGATAAATCTTGTTTGCTCCTGTTCCTAAGGCAGCACAAGTGATTCTCAGCAGCTCTGTCTTTTTGACTATAAGTTGTGAGGCCCCTGGAGAGCTGCCAGGCTTTCTCTGTAGTTAAGCTGGAAGCTCCTTTGTCCATTGCTTCTATACTTCCATCCACGAGAAGATGGTGCTGGGTTTCTGAGATGGCAGATACCATAATGGTACCCCAGTCTACCTTCTATTTTGTCAGAGAGGCAAAGGATGCCTACCTGGCTGGGGAAGTAGGCTCCAGCTTAAAGTATTAAAGTACTTAATTCAAAGTATTAAAGACTTAACTTTAAAGTCTTAAAGTAAGACTGGGATGATGGTTTAAATCAGCAAAGAATGCTTAAACTTCATGTCCTAATGGGATGGGTATTCTTATTTGGGACTTTTTGAATTAAAATATTTTAATTTTATCTTTAATGTTAATATATTTGTCTATTTTGCTTGTACCATATTCTTTCTATTAAATTTTTAGATTTTTAAAAATTAAAACATAAGCCCATCATTTTCCCTTTCCTTTCTTCCCTCTGATCCCTTTGATGCCCGCCTCCCTTTAGAAAATATGACTTCTTTTTCTTTAATTGATTGTTTTACACACACACACACACACACACACACACACACACACACAAACTTATATGTAAATACAATTTGATCCACTTAGTGTTACTTGCATGTATATGATGTCAAGGCTCAGCACTTGGTACTTAGTTAGGGTTTCATTGCTGTGAAGAGATACCATGACCATAGCAACTCTTATAAAAGACAACATTTAATTGGGGCTGGCTTACAGGTTCAGAGGTTTAGTCCATTTTCATCAAGGTGGGAACATGGCAGCATCCAGACAGGCATAGTACAGGAGGAACTAAGAGTTCTACATCTTCATCTGAAGGCTGCTGGCAGAATACTGACTTCCAGGTAGCTAAGGTGAGGATCATTAGCCCACACCCACACTGACAGACCTACTCCAACCAGGCCACACATTCTAATAGTGCCACCCTCTGGGCTGAGCATATACAATCTATCACACTTACACCTTTAGGGTTATTGTACCAAACTAATCATTGTTGTGGATCAGCTGTGTTGTGTTGGAGTTGGGTAAGACTGTTGGTTTTTTTTGTCCCTTGGATAGCTTGCATACCATTCAGGTACAGTGAAGGTTGTCTCAAAGGAAAGTCTCCTAACTTAGGTCCTCCAGGTCTTGTATTTGACATGTATGCTATCATATTTAAAAAAAAAATCTATTGTGAGCTTTATTATAAGAAAGTTACAACAAACAAACAAATCACACAACCACACACTAAAATTAGCCAGACCCAAGACTACACAACTCAGAGACCTTCTATGCAATTAGAGTAACTGTTTGAATTGGAAACTGGAGCTTCACACTGGACTTTCTCTACTGAATGTAATTTTATTAAGTATTCACCATCAAAACCAAAAATTCACAAAAGAGTTAGAACTAGAAAAACAATTATCATTATATCATCTTTTGTAGCTCATGTTCTTTACCTGTTTTCAGTCCTTCCTTAACTTACCTTTTTTGATGGAGTTTCAATATAGCCCAGGCTGGCCACTCCTGAGCTCATAATCCTTCTGCTCCAACCTTGTGACTAGCTAGGAATACAGATGTGCACTTCTTAAGTGTCCCATAATATTTTAAAACAAACCTTTAGGTGTATATATTTTAAAAGCTTATACTGCTACCATTATAAAAATTTATATTGCATGCTGATATAGAAAATATACAAAATAATTCAACAGTATGTGTGTTTTCAAAATAAGGTCTTCATCAAAGATTGAATTTATGATTAGATATGAGCACTTCGTATAGCCGTTGGATTTGAAGGTGGTTGAGGGTTGTGCAGCTGCTGATAAGAGAGGAAGAGGAGGCAGATTAGTAAAAGCTCAGGCTCCTGAATAATGCCTCATGTTTTCAACCATTTACTTATTGATGGTGCCAAGGCATGCAAGGACCTCATGCAGGTAAAGCCCGCTATGATGAATACTTTACTCTTTGTTTACAACCTATTGCAGAATGACCCCACGGTGAGTCTTCCTAAATGTTTAGTTTTTGACTCATTCATGACTTATTCAGTGGCTCACTATTCTGTATCTTCCGTGCTTGTCATGAATCTTTATTATGGCAAACTATGTTAAATGTGTGGAAATAGGAAAGTACAGTTGGTTAAGAAGAAAGAGTTGATCTTTCTTTCTTTCCTTCTTTTTTGTTGCTTTTCTGGATACTCTGAGATAGGATATATATATATATATATATATATATATATATATATATATAATTTTTTTTTCTGACTATTCTATAACTCGCCATCATTTCATCTCTTTCTCTCTAGTGCTGGGATGCAGCTATGCATTTAGCTTCTTGTGAGTATTTTGGATCCTCTTTAGAAGTTTCCTTACCTTGGCTTTCTTTGGGGGGGCACTGCCCAAGGCTTCTTTTGGTGTTGGGAAATCCCGTGCTTTGTTGGAAGGCTACCTTGGTTATTCTAAGGCAATCTCAGAGAATTTGGGCTGGAATATTTTCATAGCAAGTTCATGTGGATGAGCTGATAGGTAGCCAGCCGTGTTTCTACCCTAACCTTTTCAGTGTATGTCGATCACATTCACAGTGCTGTGTGAATCACACACACCCCATTTTAGGGCTTTTACTTTTTTCCACATCAAAACTTCACATCTCCCAAACTCGAACTGCTGAGTCCCCTTCCTCAATCTGCAAAAACCACTGT
This sequence comes from Rhynchomys soricoides, assembly GCA_019843965.1. NCBI lineage: Eukaryota > Metazoa > Chordata > Mammalia > Rodentia > Muridae > Rhynchomys > Rhynchomys soricoides. The sequence goes on along the minus strand of JADRCH010000156.1, from coordinate 665,051 downwards.
GCTGTTTTCAGTCAGCAAAGTTTTCTGCTCTCTGTACTCACATGAGTAGATTCAGACAGCATTTGTCCCCTGTGGTTAGCTTCTTTCCTTTAGCACAGTAACCCCAGAGCTCATGTTGCCGCATGAGCCAGAGCATCATTTCTATTTGGGACTGGGTAATATTCCACAGGTGCCACATTCTGCTTGCTCATCTGTGGATGGACAGGAATTGCTTCCACTTCTTTGCCTGCTATGACTAATACTGCTGTGGCTATGGGTGTACACTTGTCTGCTTGAATGTCTGCTTTCAATTAGTTTCCAGATCATGCAGTTATTCTGTGTGTAGCCTTTTGGGGAAATCGCCAAATTATACCCATGCCGGGCAGCGGTGACTGCAACATCTCACGTTGCCCAAGCCCTTCGTTTCTCCACATTTCTATAACATATGCTAGTATCTCCTGCCCACTATGTGAGTCTCTCTCTCTCTCTCTCTCTCTCTCTCTCTCTCTCTCTCTCTCTCTCGTCTGGGAAGAAATACTCAACCATGGAGTTACCCTCCCAGCCTGTATTAGTCAGGGTTCTCTAGAAGAACATAATTGATAAGATGAACATCTATCTATCTATCTATCTATCTATCTATTGAAAGGAAATTAATTAGAGTGACTTATAGGTTGTGGTCCTGCTAGTATTAAAATGGCTGTCTACCAATGGACGGTTCAAGAATCTAGTAGTTGTTCAGTTCATGCAGCAGATATCTCATCTGGTCTTCAGTATATACTAGAGTTTCCATGAAGGAGACTCTAGTGCCAGTGAGGGAATGAATGTGTCAGTGAGAGCAAGGGCAAGCAGCCAGGAGCAAAAACGTGCCTTCCTCATTGTTCTACACATAGGCTGTTGCCTATACACATAGGCTGTATATATATACTTTATTTCAAATGTTTTCCCCTTCAGAAACCCCCTATCCCACGCCCCTTCCCCTGCCTCTATGAGAGTGCTCCCCCCCTACTCCTGTCTTCCCTCCCTAGAATTCCCCTACACTGGGACATCTAACACCCTCAGGCCCAAGGGCCTCTCCTCCCACTGATGGCCAACAAGGCCCTCCTCTGCCTCATATGCAGCCAGCTCTATGGGTCCCTCCATGTGTATTCTTTGGTTAGTGGTACAGTCCCCAGGAGCTATGGGGGGTTTTGACACTGTTGCTCCCTCCATGGGGCTGCAAACCCCCTTAGCTCCTTCAGTCCCTTCTCCAACTCCTCCATCCAGGATATAGGATTGGTAAAGATCTTTTCCCAATCTGTTGGATGCCGCTTTGTTCTATTGACAGTGTCCTTTGCCTTACAAAAGCTTTGCAATTTTATGAGGTCCCATTTGTTGATTCTTAATCTTAGAGCATAAGCCATTGGTGTTCTTTGCACATCAGTTCATGGGCACAGGAACTTTTCCCCTGTGCCCATGTGTTCGAGACTTTTCCCCACTTTCTCTTCTATTAGATTCAGTGTATCTGGTTTTATGTGGAGGTCCTTGATCCACTTGTGGATCAGATTTTTAAGAGTGAATCTTCCCATCTCAAACAATCCAGTAGGAGGTTCTTTCTACTTTAAATGATTTAATTAAGGACAATCCTTTATAGATGTGCACAGCGCCTTGGGTTAACTCCAGATGTAGCCAAGAACAGCCATCTGATAGCCACATACGTCCTCTTGAATAATGCCATCCTAGTGGCCATGAAGAGGTATGCCATCATGACTTTGGTTTGAAATTTTCTAGTGATAATTATGGTAAGTTTTGTGGCATGCACTTAATAGCTAATTCTGTGCTTTTGGAGAAATGTCCACTCAAGTCTGTACCACTTCTGGATTATTTGCTGTTTTTGAGTTTTGGAAGATAAACACATGCATTTTTACTGATTTGTTCTCTTGACTTCTAAGGCATGCTTCTAAACTGTACTATTAAGTTACCAAACAAATGCCAGGATTTAGTCCATATATATCATACTGAATAGGATATTCATATAGTTGATTTTATTTTGCAAATACAGAAGGAATTGATGAATAATTTAATTTTGTTTGATCCAACTGTACTCTGTAATATGCTTTCTCTAATACCAGGTTTGTCCTGTCCCTGGAAACACTCGACTTGATTGAATGTCTAAGCCTCTGGGCTTCTGATATCTACATATATCAGGTCAGATTTTAGATGTCTCCAAAATGAGTGTGCATTTTGCAAGGATGATCACTAGCTGTGCTTTTAATAATGTCATAATTCTATCACCCAGTTTTCTTTCCCTTCACAATTCCATGCATTAGTTTAACTATCTTTTTATTGAACATGAAATTGGTTCATTCTTTTTATGAAATATGAGAAAACACTTAATAAAATGTTCCTTTAATTCTCTCTTATGAAATTGGAGGGGTAATCACTGAGTTACTGAGTCACAGAGGAACACATTCCCTGGCCTTCTCTTAACTTCAGAACCTACTTTGGTTGCTGTCATCTCTGGGTTTGCTTTATTGGCATGGCATGTGGAGTGGGTGCCCTACTCCATTGCTACTGTCACTCCATGACTCTGAGTACCCAACTTTGCCAACAGAGAAAGACAGAAGGAAATCAAAGCTGATGAAACCCAAGCCAGTACCTTTTCCAATATGCTGCTGGATTGGGTGTTTATCTGCTGGCCACTGTTCCCCATTTGTACAGGATAGAGGCTCACTTCTTGTATGATGTGCTTCTGCTCTGTCTTCCCATCAAAGGCTGGGTTGTGGTAGCCTGCCAAATTCATATGAAGTCAGATTTGAAGACAGGATCTTTACAGGGAAAAGCAAATATAACGAAGCTGTGAGAATGGGCCCTAATCCAATAGAACTTATGTTCTTATATGAAGAGGAGACACCACTTAGACACAAGCAGAGGGAGGACCATGTGAGGATATGGAGAGAATAGCACCTGCAAGCAAAGAGCTAGCACAGAATGCAAGGTAGATTTATCCTTCTGCTTACAGGGAGAGTTACAAGTCTCTGCCATGTTTCCCATTAATGGACTTGGAGCTTAGAGTATTGGCAGAGGCTAGACGCTTAGGATAACAAGCCATGGGTACCATTATGTCCCTAAGGTGTGACTCCTACTAGAATAGGCTGGGTAATTCTACTTGTCTATTAAGTCCAGTCTATGAATCTGCCACCCATATCCCTTCTGCAACATGGCGAAGGGCTGTACATTGGGATGGGGTCTTTGTCCTTAGTTACTGGAAAATAGAACATGGTTCCAATGCCTTGACCTCTAGGCATGTCTATAACATGATGGCATTATACAGTTTTGTTTATTTCTCTTCTAGAAGAAAGAGGTTTCTAGAGGCCCTGTCTTTTGTACTGCTCTGTCTTCTGCATGTCGAATAAAGCCTGATAGTCCATAAATGAGAATGTAAGTGCAGGATGAGAAAAAGTATAGAATATGAGTAATTTAAACAATTAGTTCAAGTGAGATTGTGCCCAAATTCAGTGCAAGTCTATGCTCATGTTGTTGCCCCCAGTCCTGCACATATGTAGCACATACTTCAGTGTGTACTCCCACCAACTCACAGGAAGAAACAAAACTTGTCATGTGTCCCACAATGTTACTGTTAAGGCCAAGTAGATGAAGAAGCATTTTAAGAGTTTTGAAAAAAAATGATAGTTGAGGGGGCATGAATAACTTATTTTTCATTATTCTTAGCATGTTCCACATAGGTGGTATAGCCAGACTGCTCACCAAAGCTTAGAACCTTCTAGTTATAAATTAGGTAGTTCATAAACAGCACATGTCTATTTCCCATGACTCTGAGGGCTGGAAGTCGGGAAACAGAACTCCAGCATGGTTGGATTCTGGTGAGAGATGTCATCTTGGTTTACAGACATTTTGTCTTGTGCCCTCACAGTGGGAGTAGATCTTGTTCAAGAAGTAAAGCCAGTACTTTCTTCATAGGTTCCCCTCACGGCTGATTGCCCCTGAAGACCTATCCTATAAGACCAATTGCTTTGGTTAGGCTTGTACTACAGGAGTTATGATAGGACAATTGGTGACCAAGACAGATTAGAGATGACATGATCCCAGTGTCACCAGTGTTCTAGGAATCATAGTCATGGATTCCACTTCCTGCCCATCTGAATAGCAACATTTAGAGGGACAGCTGACTCAAGAGGTGGCAAAGATGTGTAGAGTCAGGGGACTAAACCCTGGCAGTCATTCTGGTAACTCATCCATTTCTTTGTGCAATGTGTGTGCCTCTGTCCTCTGACCCAGGATTCCTTGTCTTGAGGTTGTGCAATGTACAGCTTTCATAACAGCAAGCGGTGGCCCAGGTTCAAGACCACAAAATGAGCTGCTGGAACATCTGGGAAGAGGACCTTCTGTTGCCAGGTAGTTCACAGACCAGGGTTTGTCACGGCAGCAGTTCATGGAAAACAGAAAACATAAAGCCTTTGTATGTCAGGGGCTAAAAAGGAAAAATAACTATTCCACTGGAGAAGCCCTCGGGTCTGGAAGAAGGACGGGTCATTGTGATTCCATGAAGGCACCAAGGCTGTGCCTGGTGGAAGTGAAACACTGGAAGAGCATGCAGGAAGGGAGTCTGGAAGGACTGAGTTTCTAAAGCCACAGCTCAGGGAGGCTGGTGATGAATGGGGACCCATGCAGTGGGGGACAGAAGAGCATAGAAACCTGCAGTGGAGACCAGCTGACAAGGAACATCTCTCTTTGGAAGGACTCTCTGCTTGTTTCAGCATGGATTAACTGAAACCAGATCAGACTGGGAGACCACAAGACTGTCTGTTCCTCCTTGGGAAGAAACCACAAGGCTCTTCTCTCCCTGGGAAGAAAGCTCCAGGACCCCTAGATAATTTAGGAGAACAAGAAGGTGCATGTTTACGATCTGGAATTCCCACCAGTCTGCAGGTGGAGGCTTGAGGAGGGGCTGATTCCATCTGGAAACTAAAGCAGTTCTTGCCTGCTGTGCTAGTTGTCTCATCCATTTTTTTTCACCACAGTGTGACTCCTTCCAAAACAGGCCTAGGTCTGTGGCTGCTTTGTATTGCTGTGTCCTGGTGATGGGTCTGGTATACTCCTGTTCTTAGTAAACATTGACGGACAGTGCGAATAGGGGAGGGCACAGAGGGTTTGTGAAGTCAGAAAGAGGCAGAGGGGAGCAATGGCTGTACTCCGAAGGGAACCCCTCCTCCACCCTCTAAAAGCACATGCCTCAGATCATCCCCTCCAAGCATTTTACTAAGGACACAAATTCTGGGGAAGGCTGCTGAGTGATCATAGATAATTATTCTGCAACAATAGTTTGTACACTTCGCAAACCTTGGAAAATCATGGGTCCCAAACTGCACTTCTGACTCAGGTTTCACACTGACTACTGAATAGCCCATGCACTCTTGAGTAATGATTGGATGAGAAACAAACTGGTCACCTTCTCAAGCAGTTGTAAACAGTAAGGACATAATTCATAATCGCGTCCACCATAGGAGTTATTTTGGACTCATGGATTTTCCCTAGAATATATTTTTTTCTTGTAAGACTTTGTAGATACTAGTCCATAGAGAAAAAAGAAAACAATGCATTTCTAAAATTTGAGTGAGGTTTATTGAAAACGTAACTATTTAAAAAGATTTTTTTTTGAAAATCTAATTGTCAGCCAGGCATAGTAGCACACTTTTAATGCCAGTACTTGGGAGTCAGAGGCAGGGACATCTCTGTATGTTTGAGGCTATCATGATCTGCATGGTGAGTTCCAGGACAGACAGAACTACATAGTGAGACTCTGTCTCAAAGGAAAAAAAAACCACAAAGCAACAAAAATATTAATTTCCACAAAATGTGACCTTTGCTAACATAGAGCTTAGCCTTGTCATCTCGGTGGTATTTAATAGATTCCAAATGAAATTAAAACCTCTGCTTATAGTATGCTCTAGTTCTTGGAATAGAGACTTGTGAAATGATCTAGTCATGTTTAAGGACCAGCCTTATAATAAGCAAATGTAGACGTGCTCTCTCCAGGCTCTGTTGTTTGATGGTCAATGTGATGGATATGCAACTTTTATTAAACTGAGAAATAAGAGTTTTAATGATATCTCATTTACAAAATGTTTATTTTATTATTTTTAATCATATGTATGTGTGCCTATCTGTGCTTTTGAGGGGAGGGGACTGGTACCTAGAGGCCAGTGGTATCTGATTCCTTTGGAGCAGGGTTTACAGGGGACCAAACATAGGTGCTGGGAATCCAACTCTGGTCCTCTGCAAGAATGGTCATGTTCCACCTAACCCTTCATCTCCTTTACTTTTTAAGTTTTAAAAGCTATTTCTTTTATTATTTTAAAGTTTGTGTGTGTGTCTGGACATCTCCAGGGCATGTGTGTTCTCTTCCTTTCTTGTTAGTCAGAAGAATCAGGATTGCCTCTGGGAGCTAGGGATGGATGGGAACCAGAGCAGAGGCCCCACAGGACTACAGGGAGGAAAAGTTCTGATGTAACCCACATACTGTGTTTGAGGACAAAAACAACAACAACAATTTTTATATATTAGTCTCTGAGGTTTGAGGATTGTTTCAGAAGTTAGCAATATGCAAATATATCCTTAAAACAAGCCAATTGCAGCCTGAACTAGTGGAGATTACAAAGTATTCTCACCAATGTTAGGTACATATATAGGTATGCAAGTCATCTACGCTTATTCTTAAAAAAAATGTATGTGTGTGTGTGTGTGTGT
>JADRCH010000156.1:599316-650041 GCA_019843965.1 Rhynchomys soricoides | reverse complement strand
ACACACACACACACACACACACACACACACACACACACACACACACATACACAGGGACAGCCACGTTCCAGGCCCTGGAAACTTTTGCACTGACAAGAAGAATGCCTGAAATCTTTTGTGTAACCAAATGCCTCATGATTCTAAAATAAAGAAAATGGAAACCTAAACCACCCATGCATTCAGCAATGGCTGCTACCCACTGGACTGCTAGATGCAGGCATAAGCTTCGGAGTTTACAGCCATCAAACAAGGAGGGTTTCTTCATGCAATCTCTGAATGGAGAAGGTCTTTCACCACCAAATAGTCTTCTGGTTCAACCAGTAAAGAAGTGAGAAGCCATCATGAGAATACCAACCTTTTCGACAAAGGCCAAAAACCAGTTCACGGAAATCTTCCCTTACCCCAAGGGCCAGTGTATATAAAGAGTTTCCATGGCAACGGTATTTTATGAGCATGACTCACTTTTCTGTTTTTCAGAGAGCCTTTCACCCTGCCCATCTCTTTTAGTACATTTCCATTTGGTGTGGTTTGGCCTGTGAGCGGGATGCAACAGTGAACTGCTCGAAGCCAGACTCCCCAACCCTGGCGTACCTGAAGACCACATGTACGGCTGTAATTGCAAACAGCTGCCCACCCACCCACAGAATAGTGTGCAAGGCCATTTTTAAAAACAGTAAAAATAGCATGCCCCAGGGGCAGTCAGTTGATTTGTTGATTCAAAAAATATTTGCCACCAAGAAGAGTTGTTCTGAACACATACCCCAGTCAGTGTTTCAAAGAAGCCTCGCATGGCTAACCTTAGCAATTAACAACAACAACAACAACAACAACAATCCAGTGACCATACGCATATTTATTGAGCACTTACTCTGGACCTCGTATTGATGCGTGCACTGACTAGGTGAATCTTTTCCTGCCTCCAGGCCATTCTGTCACATGGAGAAGGCAGATGCTGGCACAGGGACTTCAGAGACCACGAGGAAGGCTTTGCTTGGTTAAGAGAGCTTCATTTTCTTGTGTTACACAATTTACATAAGACTTTCAGTCTTGGAAAATGAGACCAGAGCTCCTCTCTGTCTGTCTGTCTGTCTCTGTCTCTCTGTTTTTTTACCCCCAACCCCCTTTTTTGTTCTTGTGACAGTGTTATCCTATATACCCCAGGCTGCTATCACACTCCAGGGCTCAAGTGAGTGTCCTACCTCAGCCTGATGAGCAGCTACAAGTACCTGGCTTTTTTCCTTTTTAACAAAAGCATAATAACTACATATGTTTATAAAGTACAATGTGGTGTTTTAATACACATCTGTGGTATAATGATCAACTAAAGTGGCCATTATCAAAAGAACAAAGACATCAATTCTGAATAAAGGCCCGAGTTTGTTATCTTTTTCTGTTGCTCTGCCAAATACCTGATAAGAAACAACTTAAAGGAGAAGAATTTATTCTGGTTCAGAGTTTCAAAGGACACACAGTCAGTTCACCACAGTGAGGAAGGCATGGTGGCAGGCACATCCTGTCTATTGCAGTAGGAACATGAGCTTGATTGCTCACGTCTCAATGGATCAGAAAACAAGAACTTAGGCCAGAAGCAGAGCTGGCTTCCAACCCCCAAGCCTAACTCTAACAGATGTATTTATGCCATCGAGGCCCAAAAGCAAAAGGTTCTGCAACCTCCCAAAACAGCACCATCAACTAAGCATGCCATATTCAAACACAGGAGCCTGTGGGTAACATTTCACATCCAAACTATAACACAACATTAAACAGGTAAGTTACTGTCTTAGTTTGTATTTCATTGCTGAAAGAGACAACATGACCATGGGCAACCATTATAAAGGAAAATATTCAATTGGGGCTGGCTTACAGTTTCAGAGGTTTAGTCTATTATCATCATGGCAGGAGGCATGGCAGTGTGCAGGCAGGTGTGGTGCTGAGGAAGGAGGTGAGATTTCTTCATCCTGATCCACAGGCAGCAGAAGGAGACCATGTGCCACACTGGGCATAGCTTGAGCATAGGAGAACTCAAAGCCCATCCCTACAGTGACACACTTCTTTCAACAAAGCAACACCTACTCCAACGAGGCCACACCTCCTACTAGTGCCACTCCCTATGTGCCAAGCATTCAAACACATGAATCTCTGGGGGCCACAGCTATTCTAACCACCACTGTTACTATGGGACTTTTCAAGGCCTTTACTCTGTATTAAAATAGATCAATTTAGGTAGCACTTCTCAAGCTTGACCTCAGATCTATTCTTCACAGTACTGGTCTTAATAATCTGATACTATAGTTGTCCCTGTGTTTTACATAATGTTCTCATGGAAAAGATCTCTTTCTTAACAGCTCTGCCCCAACTGATTCCTTTAACATTTTTCTGGATGGTGGTAGGGAATGAGGTATTGAAGAAGCATTGTCCACCAATTTTGCAATGTGTATTGCACCTACTCTATGTTAAGAGCTGTGGAGAAGGGATGGGAGGTGATCAAAGATGGGCAGAGTCATGGCAAAGGACTCTGTCAGGGCCTTCCTGGATCCTAGTGGGTTTTTATAGACACACGCAAACCAACAATATATACAATTTTATTAAATTTCCCCAGTCACTCTCTGAAGTAGGACAAGTAGTTTTTAATCTTGGTTTTCAACTTGACTACATCTAGAAAGGACTAATACCTAAGCCTCTGAACATGCTCTGTGAGATTTTCTTGACTGGATTATTTGAGGCAGGAATATGCATCTAAAGTCTGGTCCATAGCTGCTTGTGGCAACCCATATAAAAGGACTTGGAAGAAGGAAGCTTTTGCTTAAGCCTGCTGTCCTTCACTATCACTGGCAAGTTCATCTCTGCCATTGCTGGGACATTCCTTTGCTCGGATTAAAACCTATTCTTTCAGAGTCCAACTTAGACAGAAGATCAGCAACCCCAGGAAGTCCCAGAGACTCCAGCTCCAAACTGGGATTGCTGAGCCATGCAGTCTCTCAGACTGGTCAACTACTGGCTTCTTGGCTTTCCTGTTTGGTGACAGCCATTATTAGACTACCAGGGCCATAGGCTGTAAGACACTCTGACTCAGTGGTTCTCAACCTGGGGGTCATGACTCCCTTTGGATATCAGATATCCTATACATTAGATATTTACAGTATGATTCATGAGAGCAGCAAAATTACAGTTATGAAATATCAATGAAATCATTTTATGGCTGGGGGCCACCACAGCATGAGGAACTGTTTTCAAGGGTAGCAGTGTTAGGAAAGCTGAGAACCACTGCTCTGATAAATCATGTGTGTGTGTGTGTGTGTGTGTCTATGCATGGTGTGTGTGTTTGTGGTAGTGCTTATGTGTATGTGTGTGGATGGTGTGTGTGGTGGTGGTGGTGGTGGTGTATGTGTGTATATGTGTGTGTGGTAGTGGGGTGTGTGTGTGTGTTCATTCAACCAGTTCTGTTTCTTTAGAGAATCCCAATTAATACACTAATACAGGTTATAAAGCTACTTAAGTAACTGGCTGCAAAGTTATTTGTATTAAGAATTCTCAGGATACAGCCTGGAAGAGGTACATAGAAAATCCATTTGTATGCTCTGCTGGCCCGTGAGAGTCCTAGCTTCCCCCATGCTAACACTGCTTTTTTTAGTGCAGTGTTCATCTGCATATGCCAATTGGGTGAAAGGTTTCTTGGTCAGGCCTTTGTTGTCCCTCTTTTTTGACCTTGGTTTAAGTGGGCCCTTGACTTCAGTGTCAGAATTTAATATATAACTCTCAGCTCCACCCACGTGTGGGAGGGGTTTGCAGAAACAAACAAACAACAGAATAACCCACAGGGCAGCAAAATGTCATGGTGACTTAAATACTCACTTCACAAAACAAAAAGGCATCTTCATGTTACAAGCTTTTAACCAAGAAATTAAGACCAAGAGGACAGAACAATGCGCATCTCAGGTGCCAAGCTGAGAAGGGATGAAGTGAGCTGAGCAGGGATGGAGTGAGCTGAGGAAGGATGGAACTGCTGAAGGGAGAAAGTCAAGGGAAGTAGCAGTGTGTGCAGCTGCCTCCTTAGACCTCACTCACTGTGGAGCCTGGAATGACCTCAAATTCAGTTTTCTTCTCAGTCTCCTTAGAACTGAAATTACAGGCATGTGTCTAGGCCCAGCTTACTATTGCTGTGTAAACACTATGACCAAGAGCAACTTGGGGAGGAAAAAGCTTACTTCAGATTCCAGGTTACAGTCTATCATCTAGGAAGTCAGGGCAGGAACTCAAAGGAGGAACCTGGTGGCTTGAACCGAAGCAGAGGCCATGGGGGAGTGCTGCTTACTAGCTCATTCCTCATGGTTTGCTCAGCCTGCTTTCTTATACCATCTAGGACCATTTTCCCAGGATGACACTGCCCACAATGATCTGCTCCCCACCACCCCCTCCAATCAGTCATCAATCAAGAAAAATGCTCTACAGACTAGCCTACAGGTAAATTATTTGGAAAACCATTTTCTTGATTAATATTCCTTATTCCTAGATGACTCTAGTTTGTGTCGAGTAGACATAAAAACTGGTCAGCACAACTATGTTATCTCAACATTAGTTCTAGGACTGCAGCATACCAAAGAATTTTAATGTCTACAAACAGAAGACCGTTAGAGATGTAGGAGAAATGGCTCTGCTGGAAAGGTACTTAATAAAAATCTAATGAACTTGGGTTCTATTGCAAATACCAACATGGCAAAAGGAGAGAGCTCCTTGCTACAAACTCTCTTCTGACCTCCACACACGGACAGTGTTACTCATATGCCCTCCCTAGGCATGCCAATAAAAATAATTAAAAGAACAAAACAAAATTTAAGAACTAGGAGATTGGTTAAGTTGTGGTTTGTTGGTCTTATAGACTGTTTTATGGTTATGAGTGAGTCAGATCTGCTTATGTAGATGCAGATAACACACTACCCATGACTAATGATGTAGAATTATGTGCACACACTAAATAAAGTGTGTAGGGCTGAGGGTGTAGCAAGTTTGGTATGTACAAGGCCCTGGGTTCAATTTAAAACCATGTGAAGGCGCTGTGAGAAAGAGAACCAAAAGAAGAGAGGTGAAAGTAGATGGGTAGATACGAACTCACCTGTAGTGGTATAGAAAGATTATGTGCCCTCCAAGGGCACATAGTCATCAATATAAACTTCAAAGTTGCATTTCAATGCCTTCACTTTTACATGTGTGTGTTCAATTTTAGCTTGCTCAGGTTCATCTTACCAGAGCAGGAAATGTACACACGCACAGTGGAATACTATTTAGCCACAAAATGGATGGAATCCTGTCATTTGCGGCAACGTGGGTGGAACTAGAGATCTTCTGTTACAAGAAATAAGGCAGGCACATAAAGACAAGCATCACATGACCTTATTTATATGTGGATCATAAGACAGTGGGTCTCACAGCTAAAGGTAGAATAGTGGATACCAAAGGCTGGGGACAGGAGGGAGGGGGACGGGGAGATGTTGATCAAGGGTACTTCATTATAGAGGAGAGGGGCCTGACATTTCACTAAAGAACAGAGCAGTGACAGATGATAATGCATATTTCAACAATCAAATGATAAGGATTTGAGGCACTAGATATGCACACTTTGATTCAGACATTTCACAATGTGCACATGTATTGCAACATCACATGGCAACCCTTAATGTGTATAGTCTTTAAGCATCAATTTCAACAAGGATACAAAAGGAAAGCCACTCTAATAAAATGCAGCAAGCAATGCAAACAGCATTAAAGGAGAGGAAAATTTGTCAGCCACCACCTCCTGGCTGTGTAGACCTGAGCTTGTCACCCCATTTTGAAATGACATCTCCTTATCTAGAAAATAGCGCACGCAGAGGAGGTGTTGAGATGGTTCAATGGATAAGGGTGCTTGCTGCCAAGAGCGATGACCTGCGTTCAGTTCCCAGGTCTTACCTGGTGGGTAGAGACAACAGGTTTCCACCAGTTGCCCTCTGACCTCCATGTGTGTGCTGTGGTGTGTGTGTAACACATTCACACATACATAAACACACACACCACAGATAGAGAATAAATTAAAAAAGAAAATAACCCAAGTATGTCCATCTCATGGGATATTGTGAAGATCCCAATAGTTAGTATCCTACTCTGTTCGAAAGAAATGAAACAAACTGTATAAAGGAACTGCCTCCTTACAAGTACTTGCTTTGGAGCCCTAAGATTCTGTGGGTATACAAAGCATTATTACTAATTATGTCAGTGAATGGACTGATTTCTAAGTACCACCAGTGTTTAATACCTCAGAAGCAGAAGCAAAGATTCTTAAGTGACAAACTTAAGTACTGGAGCAACTTAGAACAGTTTGCATCTCAGTTGCCAGGGAGGTTTCAGGACATTGCAACAGGTTAAGAACTTTGAGAAACACAGTATGTAATTCTCCTAGTGTTCTCTGTGGGTCATAATGCTAGCTTACCAATTAGGTGGTGGTGATACTTTTTAGTGCCTGTCTCCCATACTGAACTCTTGGTGTTATGAAGGCAGGGGCCATGATCATTTTATTCACTTGCTATGAGTAGGCTGCTGTGTCGTAAGCATTCTGTGCTTGGTGCTACTTGAATAAAGGAATAGATGGTTCAGTGATGAGGCAATCTTCTCTTTTGCTGCTGTTTCTCCCTCCTTCTCCTCCTCCTCCTCCCTCTCCTTCTCCTCCCTCTCTCCTCCTCCTCCCTCTCTCCTCCTCCTCCCTCTCTCCTCCTCCTCCCTCTCTCCTCCTCCTCCTCCTCCTCCTCCTCCTCCTCCTCCTCCTTCTCCTCTTCCTCCTCTGTAGGGGTTGTGCCAGAGCCTTGCCTACTCTAGGAGAGGGAACTCCAATAAACAATACCTCAGTACTAGTCCAAGGCAGGCAGGCAGGCAGGCAGGCAGGCAGCAGCATGACAAAGCTAACTATGATGAAAGTAATAGAGGAGAAGGTCCAGAAAGGGACCCAGGCAGTTAGCCCACGATCCCTATTTGTGCAGGCACCTCCCTGGCCACCTGCCATTCTGTACTCTGGGTAATTTGTGTCTGTTCTGGCCATGCTCTGTTGAAATGGAATCATAGTATCTTATTCCCCTCTCCAAACACAGAGCTGGTGTGAATGGCTTTCCCAGTAGCAGTAGCCAGCAGAAAGAATGAAGAACGTGGTACAGCTCCAGGGTGGCGAGCCTTCAGGATAAGTAAATGCAGTGGAACTCAGATTATGTGTACACTGTGAAATCACACGTGTACATGTAGGCACGCATACTACGCACCTATGTGTATAGGGAGCATGCTTGAACCACATTAAAAAATCTGTTAGGAGCACAGATGATAAAGGAAGGCAGTTCTTAACCCATGCATACACTTCACATGTGTACACACACATGGCCAGAACGATGGTAAAGATAAGACGTAAGATGCACGCACTCAGTCCGATTTAGGAGGGGATGTATATGACATATGAAGGAAATGAGTGCCAGAGGAAAACACATATGATCCTCTGTGAGTTAGAGAAGATCCGGACCTCACTGCTTTTTACAGCACCATTACTATCTAGCAATTATGCATGAATATATGCCAGTCTAATTTGGTAGGGAAAGTTTCCTTGATTTGGAATAAAGTAGATTACTTTTTTTATATTTTTAATAGAATGACCATGGTTTGGACATTGTGGTTTCGAAGAGTAGGATGTAAATATCACTAAGGAAAGTAACTCAATAGGATGAATAAAGTGGTCACTACCTCCTTAATTACAGTGATGGTTAGGGGAATATTAATCTTTAGATGATGATCTTAAGCTTGACAGTCTGGCCCATTCAAGTCCTCGGCTCACTGCCCAGTTTCTCCCATATAATTCCTTCTTTTAGAAATGAAACCACACATCCACCAAATGAGTGCATAACACTGAAATTAGCCAAGCAAAAAGACTGTTACGAATGCATAGGATATTGCTTTGTGTTAAAACGAAAAACTTAATGTGCCTTTGCTAACATGAAGTAAGAGACAAGGGGATGTGTTGTATCATCCTGTAAACAAAATGCATTCTGGGATCATATCGATTTTTTGGAATGCCTCATTGCAGACAAATGTCAGCTGCCAGAAATGAAGATAAATGGTATGTGTGGTTCAGTAAGTGAGCCAACACCAGGCTGTTGCGGGACAAAGAAGTTCTCATGAGACGCGCTTACTTCTTTCTATGTGCTTCTGACTTTGGTGCCTTGGGAGTACTTAGCCGGTGGTCACCTCTGGTTTAGGTCCTGGCTTCCTAATCTCCTATCACCCTATTCCTGATATATTCTAATCACCACTGTCACTCCTCACGCATCAAGGACAGACAATTACGGCTCATGAGCTCCTCCCCCTTTCATACTGTTCCACTTTGGTCTTTGGCAAAACAAAGGTCCAGGCAGGACTGAAATAGGGAGTGACTAGCTGCCACGTCTGAATGACCGTGGGCAAGCTTTGCAAGACTGTCCTGTTCCAGGAATGAGGCAAACGATGACCACGAAATGGGGAAAATTGGTCGGCAACATAGAGGCGTTCTCCCTCTGTGGGGGCGGGGCATTAAGCCCTGTCTCTGCGGGTCTGTCTACTCAGGTATGTGCTCATCGGAATCCACACGCGCATGACTGGTGGTTTAATTTCTGTACTTATTTTAGGAACGCAGGCTTGAAAACAAAACTAGATAAAAATGATTTTGTACATTTTGTGGTTGGAGTAAAACTGTGCTGTGAGACTTCGGGGGAAGAAAAGATGATTGACAAATATAAAGTTTGCGCAGAGAATTTGATTTCTGTGTCCAGAAGGAAGGATTTCCTTTTATTTCTTAGTAATTTTGTTTTTATTATTATTAAATTTGCTTGTGGATTCTAGACTAAAGAGGATTTTGCTTAAAATTATGAAACTTCTTAAGAGCGCTTTTTCCATACCAACTAAGTTTTGTTTGAATTCACTCCTGATGTTTCTAGCCAGCCTTTCAGGTCGCTGTCTGTAGGTGTTGGCTTGTCAGAGATCACCAAAGACCTTTCAAAGTCATTTGGCTGCTGGTGTTGCTCTGGGTTTGTGCAACACTTTAATGATATGAAATAAATGTACATATCCTTGAGAATTCTCTCTCTCTCTCTCTCTCTCTCTCTCTCTCTCTCTCTCTTTAAGCAATTTATCTACCGTTGAGCTAAATCCCAAACCTGACTTTTTAATTTATTAATTCACTTATATTTCCAACATAAAAGGTTTATTTTTTCGAAGATTTATTTTATTTGTGTGTAGATATCTGAAGAGAGTATTAGCACCTCTGAAACTGGAGTTGTAGAAGGTTAAAAGTCACTCAGTATAGTTACTGGGGACTGAATTCATAATTACTGGTCTATCCCTATAGTCCCAGGATTTAGCTTTTATGGGAATATCATTAAATCAACTAACTTT
The DNA here is from genome assembly GCA_019843965.1 of Rhynchomys soricoides. Taxonomy (NCBI): domain Eukaryota; kingdom Metazoa; phylum Chordata; class Mammalia; order Rodentia; family Muridae; genus Rhynchomys; species Rhynchomys soricoides. Next base: position 640,612 of record JADRCH010000156.1, on the reverse strand, counting down.
TCATTATGTTTCCTGTTTATTATAAATTTTTTATCATGCTTTTGTTCATTATAAATGCTAAAATAAACAGAATGGACAAATACTAGGTTCTAGGTGGTATGAACTAGGTAGGCTGTGTGCTAATCTTTATACTATTTGTAAAAGGTCTTCAAGGGCATCTTCTGTAATATATTGGTCATAGACGCAATGTAAAGAGACCCTGGAATGGAATATATAGCTCAGAGGTAGATCTCTGCCTAGCTTGTGAGGACCTGGGTTCCATTTCTAGCAGAGGGGAAACATAGATAGATAGATAGATAGATAGATAGACAGACAGACAGAAGAATGCACCAATAATCTTTTTACGTTTTATGGATAAAAAGCTTGAAATGTATTTATGTCTCATTCACTCACACAGTGGATCTTCATTGTGCTTCATGTTTGCAAAGTTGCTCACTTGATTTTTTTTTTTTTAAATGAAGGAATACCAAGTCAATACCTGCAACAGCACTTTGAGGCTTATTCAGCAGCACATGACTAAGGGAGGTTGGCCAGGACCCTGCTCTGTTTCATGCTGTGCACAAGTGGCCTTTTATCTCCCTTCCGTTCCCTTCCCTCCTCCTCTTCCTCTGCCTCCTCCTCCTCTTCCTCCTCCTTTTCTTCCTCCTCCTCCTCTTATTCCTCCTCCTTCCTCTCTCTCTCTCTCTCTCTCTGCATGTAGTGGTTTTTGCTGGGTAACATGGCCCATGCTCAGACATGAATTGAGATACTATTGGCCGTGAATTCAATGTTAAAAGATCAGTATATATGAAAGAAGTCATCTTTAAATAGTAAACAAGGCAGTGTGTTAGTTTATAAACATGTGGCCAGAGGACTGTAGGAACTCAACCTTGTATCTGAAGATTGCACATTTGTGTATCTAACCAATCATGGATGGAAACTATTTGGAAAGAAATATGCTGAAATGTGGAAATTTCTTTATCTTGTCATTATTCCATGTACAATATAACATAGAAACCATTTACACAGCATTTCTGTTGTATTAGATATTTTAAACCTTTTAGAGATGTCTAAAAACCCAAGGGAGGATGTATATAGGTTACAACCGAGGGCCATGTCATTTTATAGACAGGACTTGAGCTTCAGATTTTCATATGAGCCAGGGATGTTGGTTATTTTCCTTCTAGGAGAAATGGTTCAAAAAAATTCTATGTATCTTGAATAATAAGACTCACTATAAATTGCATATAAATATATATCATCCGAACCTAAGTAGCACTGGGGCAGTTCTGATGATTCTTGAACACAGCATGTGAACTCAGCTGAAAACAGTGCTTCTGTTCACTAGAATATAATTCCAATCCAATAAAAACCAAATGGCATTACTGTTTGTGTTCTCCAAATTTTATCGTTTCTTCTTTGTCTTCTGGTGATTAACATTTATGATCTCCAAGTAAGGAGATTCTGTTTAAAATAATCATTAGAGTAAAGCAGGAAGGCACAAGTGTTATACAAAAATTACAGCAAACCCTGGTTGAATTTCTAAGTTGACTTTGTTCTGGGTTCTAGAAGCAGACAAAAATCCAAACCAAAAATGGACCAGAAAGCTGTCTTTCACCACACGAGCATCTATTTATAACCAGAGAAAAATGGAAGTGAGACACAGAGAGCCAGAATACTTAAAAAACTCATGTGAACCTTGTTTGAACATAATTTAAGCAGTTGTTTGCTTGCAGTTGAGACTCAGCTACTTCTTACAAGGATAAGTTATAGTTTTATTTACGTTACAAATTAGCTTTCAGTTCATCATATATGTAGGCAGCTTTAGGCCAAACTTAATTCACTTGAGCAACCGTCATTACCCCTACTCAGATTTTAATATCAGAAAGCATCTGGAATATTACAAAGTCAATATCAGGCAAGGCCAGAAAGCCCAAGTCTTCCTTAACTGGGAAGATTTCACCTATCCTCTGGATCCCACATAGCACCTGGTACCTACTAAGTACCAAATTAGTGGCTGAGTAGAACACTAGTTAAATGCATAGCCATAAAACTTATTAAATTAAAACATCTTACGAAATAAGTAGTAACTAAGGTTAATATGACAGCTGGGAAATAGTGCCTTCAGGGCAGACACTGCTTCAGAAATTTAGAGACTTAGTATCGGTTACAAAACCTATAAGGTGCACAGAAAAAGTACCATATATGTCCATAGGGCCACACAGTTTTCTTGTGATAAGTAGTAGAGTTCATGTATTTTATTGGTCTGGCAACTGACAGTCGTAACTGTAAATAAACAACTGAAGTAACCCTTATTAGCTAAACATAAAATCATAAAGTAGTGCCCAGGGGACAGACAAACAATTTAAATGCTGATATCTTGGCTTGGGAATTATTTCACAATTAAAGTAACTTCTGTCAAGAGAACAATATTTTCCAGCTGTTTTCTGAAAATTTTACTATTTATATTATGCTTTATATTTTTGCTCGGTAATAGAAGCAATTTAGTATTATAGTTTATTTTGCATTTGGGCATCATGATTTTATGGAATGGAGTTTTTTCCAGGCAGTTGAAAGGACTATAAATGCTATTTTACTAATAGGAACTGAAAATTTAATAATATGGCATTAAACTGTAAGTATAAGTGAATGACAGTAGTCCTAGCTCACTTTAGTTCCTGCATAATTCTGACCTATTAATAGAATTTTTAGTCCGAGGAATGTTTTATTACAGTATTTTTTTAAGCAAAGAATATTTCAGCAGAAACTTAAAGGAGAAGAATAAAGAGAAATGTTGAGACACTGCACAGATTCTTACAGGAAAAATCTTTTCTTTGTATCATAGTCAGGAATTTACTCAAAGAGGTAAAGGTGCTTCACTTGGGATATGGGACATTTTCTTACTTTTTAATGTGGAACTACATGAGGCCTTAAGCATATCTGTGCATGCACACACACACACACACACACACAAGTACACACATGCACATATACACTGCACACACATACACACATACAAACACAAAGAGATATGGGTGTGAGTATTGAATAAAAAAATGTGTGATATGTTTTAGGAAAACCCAAAGCATTCGCATAACATGAAAAATAGAATAAAACAGGGACTTTTCCTACCAAGCAGACACAAGCCTGATGCCAGAAATTGTCCCATAGGCGCTAGATGAGTGGCTGTGGAGGTTGGCTTCTGTTGCAAGGCCAAGCATGTTCTATGCAACGTGGCTAAACAGATGTTGTACAGTGGCTGAATTAATTCCTTGTAAAAATAAAAATGGTAATTTCTCTCTTGAATGTTGGCACACTGATGGGAATGTGGCTGGCTGGTGGCAGTAAATAAACAGGGACTATTTGCTGTCTTATAGGCTGAATTGCAGAGGTTTTGCCAAAAGGAAGAAAAATGTGATGTTACAAATGAGAGAGAGATGTTTGATTGATTAAAATGAGGAACATGCTTGCTGTGCATGACTACTGTATATTTAAATATCCGCCTGTTACAAACTCTTAAAAAAACCAACAATTTTCCTTCCTTTTGTTTTGCACCATTTCATATTCTCTTCTCTCTTCGGGGCAGGGTACAGTATGTGCCAACTGGGCCACTATTTAATCCAGATGCAAATACCCACCCTGACCAATCTGGAAGGCAAAGAGAGCCAAAAACACTCGTTTAGATATTTGCATTTGGGAAATTAAGCGGGAAAGACATCTTTAGTTTTCCTTCCTTACCGCTGCAAGCAGCTTTTTCTTTTTGGAACTCTCTCAACAATGAGGGACGCAAGATTAAAGAAAGGTAGATATTCTTTCAAAATGTCTCTTTTTCCACAGACATACCTTGTGTCAGGAGCCATGTGCGCTTGAGGATGTGGGCATAGTGACTATTTCTTGGCAGAAAAACATTAAGCAAGTGCTTTCTGCACGTCCTCTTGAGCAGGTTCTGGAGTGCCAGCTGCTTCCAACCGATGGGGCCTTTGTGTACCTACGCACGTGGAAGGTCATGGGGAGCTGCATACAATACAGTTATTATAGGACTGGCCTTCTTAAAATGCGGCCCGGGGGGCTCATGATGTGAATTATAGGGTGTCTTACTGAAGTTCTGGCATCTGGTTTGGCAATTATCTTTTTACAAACGCAGTCTTTCGTGAGCTTGTGACCCGACATGATATGGTAAAATGAATACAAGTGACTCACAGGTGCTTAAGTTGCAATGGTGACAAAACTAGGGGGAAAGAAAAGTAAAACTGGACACTAGGTGAAATTTAATAAAATATAATATATATACAGAAGGCCTGTCTATTATTGTTTGTCTACCTGGAATGGGCTGAATGGTGATCTCCCCACCCCCACCCCTGAAAAACAAGATAAGCCCTTGATCCCCCCAGAGCCTGTAAATGTGACCAAAGAGTCTTTGCAGATATAATCCAGAGATATGTTTGGAGATGAGATCATTCTGGATGAAACGGATAAGTCTTAAATCTAATGACAAATGTCCTTGTAGGAGCTGCATAGAGAAGGGACAGGCAGAAACAGAGGGGACCATGTGATCACCATAGGATGATAGGGCAGGTGGGAGTGATGTAGCCCCAAGCCAAGAAACACCTGGAGCTCAAAACACCCAAAGTAGGAAAGGACAGATTTCCCCTAGGGCTTCTGAGGAGCAAGGCCCTGCTGGTGAGTTGATTTTGACTCCTGTGCTCTGAGACAAAGGTTTCTGCTGTGTGAAACAACTACTTACTTTGTTATGGTGGCTGTGTTAACTTCACAGCACTGTGACCACAATCCCTGACTATTAAAGGGAGAAAGAATTCACTTTGACTCATAGCTTTAACCGGTTCAGTCTGTGTTGGTTGGTTTCATGTGCTTGGGAAGGATATTATGCAGTGGAACATGTGGAAGAGGATAGATATTCGGTTTGTGGTGACAGGAAGCACAGTGTGCTACACAAAGAAGCCAAGGAAAATGCTGCCCCCCAAGGACTTTGGTACCAGTGACCTACTTCCTGCAACTAGGCCCCGCCTACTAAAGTCTCCTCAATCTCCAAAAACTGTCCTATCATCTGGGGAACAAGTGGTTAAAATGTGAGCCTATAAAGAATGCTTTATATTTACACTATCATAGTGGTCTATAGGAAGCTCATCTATGTATTACCTGTATGTATGTCTCATATGTGTGTATATGTATGAATCTATCATCTATCATTTATAGCTATCATCTATCAATCTACCTTTCTATCATCTATCTTTGATCTACCTAGCATTTCTATATGCTATCTTAATACCTTCATTGGTACTTCTACTGTATTTCTGCTCTTTAAAACTTACTCTTATTTCTTAAATTATACTTATTTGCTAGTCACGGTGGCTCACACTTGTAACCCCAGCATACAGGAGGCAGAAACAGTCAATCTCTGTGAGTTTAATGCCAGTTTGTTCTAGACAGTGAGTTTCAGGCCAGCCAGGGATACATAGTGAGATCATATTTCAAAAAAGTAAAAAAAAAAAAAAAGCATATTGATCCTACTTACTCTGAAAAACTTCACTAACTAAAAAAGAGAAGAAAAAAAGGAAAGAAAGAAAGGAAAGAAAGAAAAGAAAGAAAATCCCAGTAAATTCTAGCCACTCTTAAAGTGAGGTATTTCATTTGTGTATATAGCTACATATTAAAATAAAGACACATGTTAAAAATAAGCCTTGTTGTGTGTGTGCATCATCTCTGAGTGCTATTCAATGCTGTCTGTGTCAGCTGTCAAGTCCTCAAAGGAGAGGTAATGGTGTGAGTCATGTCCATTTATTGTCCCTCTGATAACACTGTTTATTGATTATTATTTTCAGTGTCCTTATGACCTAAAAGTAAGCAAGACAGTAACAAAATCAGAAAAGCAAAAGCTTCACAACGCAACCTGCTTCTATTTTATTACTTCTTATTTCAATGAAGATTAAGAAGCTACCTCAAATCCCCTAATGTAGCACCCTGAGGTACTACTGGTCATCTCTCACCTGAGCTCTTTGCCCTTTTCCTAATGTTCTCCTGGATTTAGTTGATCACAGAGCCATTCATTCTTGTCTTGCACATATGTGGTGATGTGACTAAGATGACAAGGGATTTTGAAGGAATTTGTGAAGGACAAGGCACATAGTAGGTGATCAAAGAAAGTAGACACTTCTCGCTTGCTCCCTCTAGCTGTTGAGCATTATTATGGCACCTGTGATAATGCATGATGAAATACTCATACTCTAGAATTTCCAGCCACAGGCCGAGGGAAGCCAGAATGACAGCATCAGGGCTCTTGCCCAGTCCTCACCACACTCTTTTAACATGGTCACTCCCCTGTGTCTGTTCTCCAGGAGGGATGAGCTAATGTCAACAATGAGGGCACTGCCCAGTCCTTTGCTTAAAGAGGATGGCCACAAGGGAGGAGGGAGCTAAACGCAAGAGGAGATGCCAGGAAGGGCCATGTTTGTGTCTGGCCAGGCCCAGGGACACTTTTGTGTTTCTGAATTACATCTGATTCTGTGGTAGGAAGTGGCTTGTGAGGCTCAAGCTCTGTGTACCAGGGGCCATCTCTGCAGAGTCCTTCCTTGTTCTGACTTTACTCTCAAGAATCAACTGGGATGCCCTCATGAAAAGGAAACTTATCCTCTACGAAGTGTCCTCCAAAGGTTCTAGAAGGGAGGAAGTGCCACAGACTGAGACATGAGCACCACTCCCAAAGGAGATTAAGCCAAAAGCCCATTTTGGGCTGTCTGAGATGGCCTGGATTGACCTTCAGATACCCCTTGAGGCAGCTTTCTCATCCACAGTGTATTTAGCAGGATATTACATGCTTTTGTACTAGAGCAAAGAAGTTGGCCTCTTCTTATTTTGGGGGGCTGTTTGGTTTTGATTTTAAAATTTGTTTGTATTGGGTTTTTAATTTTTGTTTTTTACAGGAAAATTGGGTCAATCTGCTGAGGCAGATTTCCAAAGAGATTCAGGAAGATAAATATGGGTGTAGTAGAGCACTTTGAACCCTCTGTTGGACAGTAGCCGTGGAGATGACAACCACTTCCCTTTGTTCTTCTTCTCAGTCCGGGCACCTAAACCCAGATCATGTTCTTAATAAGAGAGATGTGAGAAGTCTAGGCAATACAAGAGATGAGGGTAGACAGCCCCAAGCAGAAATCATGACTTTGTGTTGTTTTGACTGCCTCACTGTACAGGTTAGTTGTTTGTCAACTTGACACAAGCTGGAGTCCTCTCAGAAGAGGGAATCTTAATTGAGAGATGTCTCTATCAGACTAGACAAGTCTATGGGAGCATTTCCTTGATTAATGATTGATGGGAGGGCCCAGCCCATGGTGAGTAGTGCCATCTCTAGGCAAGTAGCCTGGGTTATCTGAGAGAAGTAAATCAAGCAAGCCACAGAACTCAAGCCAGTAAGCAGCTGATCTGCATGGTCCCTACCTCTGCTTCTGCTTGAGTTCTTGCCTTAACTTCTCTCAACAATGAACTATGTGACATAGAAGTAGAAGCCAAATGTACCCTTCCCTCTCCAAGATGCTTTGGGTTGTGGTATTTATCACAGCAATAGAAGCAAACTAAGACGCTCACTCACAGACTTGACACAGTGGGTAGAGGTAAGTAACAGATCACTTTTATTATTTTATTAATGTTTTTATTTTATTAATGTTATTATTTCTCTACTACTGAAGGAACAAATGAATATCAACTTGCAAATACAGAATGTTTTAAACTTAACAGCTATGGTTCTAAATTTTAGACACTCTGAATGTCTTCTGGAATAAAATCCTGCCCTGGGTGTGTATTGAGGCTGCTGATACTATGTGGGCTATTCCCAGGACTGGGGTTAAGTAGATGTGATAGGGCTTCAGAGTTCCTTGGAAGTGTCCATAGCGGTGAATCAGGTTCTAGGAGGGCACTAGTTTAGCTGCAGAACTGGCAAATAGTTATGAGAGGCTGCACATGGCAGAGAGAGTTAAAGCTCAGGGCCATGCTTAGCACATCTGTGAAGTTCCTATCAACTGAGTTTATAATTTTCAGTCTGCATTGTTAGGTCTCTTTGTCTTGAAGAAAACGTTCTCTTTTCTCAAGTTTTTGGCACAAGACTTTGAGATCATAATAAATAAATTATGGTTTCAATATTGATTAGCCTATCAGGGTGGATTCAAGGATGAGAACATAGATCAATTGGTCAGAGATAGTTTTTCTTCATAGGAATCTTCATGTTTGATTCAGAAGTGAAGAACTCCAAGGTTATTTCATGAATTTGCATGGTGGTAACTACTCAGTTATTCTTGAGCAAAGTCAACCATCCAAAAGTTTGGATAACTATCAGGAGCAATGTCAGAAAAGTCTAAACAAAATATTTATGTGCTTCTTCATGCGCCCAACGTTATTCCGGATAGCTAGCCCATACTGACACAGTGCCCAGTGATGCTATCCTTTAGCCAGGCCATGGCTCCTTGCTCCAGTGAGCCTTGTGTTGATAATCATCATTTGAGGAATCACTCCCCTAGTTTCATGTGAGGTCAGCCTTATTATCTACTGGTGAGTTTTGCATCTGTGGCTGCCATTTAGACTGTGTATTACTGGGAAATCATTTCAATGTTTCAGATGCTCCAGGAGCCTAGAGCCATTTCTCAGATAATTAAATCCATAAAAAGCTTTCATTTTCCCCTCAATGATTGGAGTGCTCCAAGTGAGCCTGGTCTCTTTGGCCAAAACTATTATGACTGCATTATTTCTCTACTTCTCTGGTCATATATCAAAAGAGACTTCCTGATTCATGTACATGGAGGTGACTATCGACACTGAAGTTTTTTACATTATAGGTTGTGACCTGACATGGGGTTGTAACCAAATGTGGGGGTTACAAGAAATTTGGCAACAGTAAAAGGCTCTGGTCATGCAACGATCTGAAATGAATCAGTGGTGTTTCTGGCAGTGCTTGCCCATGATCCATACAGTGCATTGTGTGACTTCACTGGAACCTTGGTTCAGGACAGACAGCTCACATATTTTGGTTTGCACATACCACCACACCACACAATTCCAAAGAACATGGCTTGGAACACTTTGGCTCAGATTTTCAATTCTATATTATGAATTGTGGCATTTTTACAATACATACAAAGTTTTCTGATCTTATAAAAGTACAGCAACTTAGTTTCAGAAAACCAAGCCTTTTAGATTTTCTAACATTGTTTCTCAACATGTAAATATAAAATTATTATCTGTTTGGATTGTACTGTGTTGGAAATTTGATTTTAAAAATTGTTTGATTTGCTAGCTTAAGTTTTATTTTAAAAAAAAAACTGATTAATTTTGGCTTGGGATGAAGACAGAATTCTGGACATTTCTGAAATGGCCCTAAACATACTTTGTATTTATTTGATATTATATATTTAAGTGAAACAGCATTTTCTCAGCACTGATGATTATAAAATCCAAACTTGATCACTCATAAAAACTTGTTGAAGAGACTCAGAAGCCTACATCATCAAATATTAAGGCAGCAGTTAATTTTTTACATAAAAATAAACAACTCCACCTATCTCCTGCGTGTGAAAAAATTGCTTTCATTTTTAATAGGTGGTAAAATCACATGTATACCAAAATTATTTTAGTTTCCTCACGATTTATTGTTAGTAAATGTTTGATTTATGTACTTATTTTATATGCCTGTATACATACCACACAGATTCTCGGGGAACACAGTGGGAGCAGCTGGAATGTGAGACTCACACTTGAAGCCTCCAGAGTCTCCTCCATAGCAGTCTCCCTTGCTCTTCTTCATGAAAACTTAAGACTGTAACTAAGTTAGAAAGCAATTATCCCAAGGTGGAGCTCACAGAAATGCCTACTTCATGACTTCCTTTTAATAGAGAGAAGTTTGAATTTTGGAGGATTTAGAAAAATGGCTTTCAGAGAATAATAACTACTAACTTTATTGCAAATATGAGCTATAGATTAAATGTGTCAAGTCGTTCTCATTGAAACCTTCTGGCAACCTAACATTCATAGCATGGGAGTTTGGAGAATTTAATTTCCTTGCTCAGGATTTTATAACCAGAACATGATGGAGTCTGGGTTTTAATCTGTAGCTAGAGGATGCTAGAGCATTCCTTTGTGTCTTTTCAATAAGCGACCATCAACATTACTGAAAATATGTCATTAGAGCACGCCAGCCATAGGAGGCTGGAAACAGCAAGACTGCAGGCCCTGAGACCTACTCTCTGTACTGGAAAGAAAAAAGTGTGACTCAGTGGTAGAACACTTGCTTAGCACATAGGAAGACTTGAGTTCCGTCACTGGCCGGGTAGTGGGGATCTGAAAAGCTATCATGTCTATGTTATTTCAGTCTGTCAACTGGCTTCTTAAATTCCCACCCCTTTGTCTCCCCACTTTTCTTTGTCCTATACCAGAAGAACGCAACAGAGTTTAGGAGCCTTGTTGAAAAGTCACAAACATTTCACAACTTTCAACAAACTAGTTGTGGCTTCTTTTAAACAATATTCTTGGGTAGCTGGGTCCTGGGTAGCTTCAACAACTCTTTAATTTTTGCCAACGGACTGGAGAGAGGAAACTCAAGTCATTGGAGACACAGGGGCAAAGTCGGAGGCTTGGGGCTGGCTCTGGATGACAGTATAGTCTTGCTCCAAGGACCTTAATTGGCTGATAGAATGATTGCTTTGGCCAAGGGTCCAATTAATACCCAAGATTGAGGATTGGTTTTCCAACCTCGGTTGGATGAGTTTCCTGGCAAGAAAAGGCTACCACTGTAAATTCAATTCACTTCCCTAACTCTGCACCCACTCTATAATGTAAGGAGATCACTGTCTGGTTAATTCCAGACAAGGCTCTGTGAGTAGATGGGGAATTGGATTTTTCAAATTTGAAAAAATAAAAAAAAAAAAAAAAAAAAAAAGGATAAGTAAGTGTGAGTTTTATGTAGTTACCTTGATGCTCCATCTCGTGGAGACAAGGCAGGCCGACAAGTCGAAGCACACTTAGCCTGGAGGCTTACGCTTGCTGGGAACAATCCAGTCCATAGCCTGCTGTGACTGGCAGCCAGTGGGCCCAGTGGAATCACAGTTGGAGCTAGAAACCAAAGTCACTCTGCCCTGTGTGAAAGTGTCACAAGATGGCGACGTGTTGGTGGAACCAGAAGGCAACGTGGATCTATAGAGCAGAGGGTGGGGCCACAAGTTTGGTCCTTGGCTTTGAAATGTACTTCCTACACAGCTAGGAATTAATCCTAATACATGAAGTTGGCATGACAATACCTCCTTAGAGCGCTGTCACAAAGATTACATTAATGCATATATATATATAATGCAAATATATATATATATGCATTAGGACATTTAACTTTTGCTTATCCAGGACAGCTGCTGCCAATTTGTCTGACACTTAGCGTTTTGGTAACGAGCCTGTATTGGAGAACCACAGACAGCCTCTTGCTTTGCTTCCAAATAACAGTAAACTCCCAGGGCAACAAACTTAAGAGCGCGGAGTTGTTTCTCACCCTGCTTAGCACCTCTGCAGATGAGCTGTCTCAGAGGCTGTTTCGCTATTTACTCCCCCTGAATGGACAGCGGGCTGCCCATTCAAGCCCAGCTCCTGTTTCTAAGGCTTCCTCATTTCCTTGCCCCCTTTTCTGGTTTACCAGATGGGATGGAGTTTTCTTATTACAACATCTTTCCCCTCTACTTACTTTGACCTGATTTAAAAGTAACAAGTCACTTTATTTGGGCTCCAGAAAAAAGCACTAAACCAGATGTTGGGTGACTGAGATTTCTGGAAGAGATTCCCCCCGTTGTTTTCAACCAGACACGTGATACATGAAGTAGGAGCCCCTGGCATCCAGCCACGGGCCCGGGCTACAGCACGCGTACTCACTCACACCTCTAATCACTGTCCAGAGGGCCAGCTGCTTCAGCATCTGCCTGCTAATCATTCTCTGGTGTGTCACCCAGGTTGCCTGACTACCCTATGTCTGCAGGTGGGTCATGCAGTAGCCGAGAGCAGACTCTTTGCTGGGGAGAATCTGTTGGTTCTGGAGTTTTTCAACCTCCAGTCCAGTCCTGGTCTGTCAAGCAAGTTCAAGACTTGGTACTTTTATCTTTGATTTCTTAAACAATGTAGAAAGACAGCAGGATGTTCTCTATGAGCTATTGCCCTGGACTTGGCAAAGACCAGACGTCTTGAATGCTACAGAGCATTGGTTGTGAGCTACCTCTGGGTATCCTGAACAAGCAAGAGCTTGTTCATCCTTAGGCAGCCCTAGCCCTGTTGTCCCCATCACTGGCTCATTAGCTGAGCATACTAGACCAGGCACACATTTTGCTTTGCTTTCTAAATGTCCGGCATTGGAGAAATTGGAGTATAGGCTAGACATTTAACTACATGTTTGTTCATTCAACCAATGGGTACTTAGTGAGTACCCATTATTATGCGGTAGGTACCATCATGAGGGCTATGGGGAGAAGGTTGAGTAAGAACAGTTATGAGCACATGTACCTTGCTGCATGCTGGTGGGACAGTCAGAGAGGAAGCCAGGGTAAACATCTGGCACAAGAACAGCCTCCTGAAGCCTGCAGAACTTTCTACAAAGGAGCAGAGCTGTGACAAGGATGAGAAAGAGCTGCTGGAGTGTCTGTTATGGTTTGAATAGGGACTATTTCCCACAGGCTCAGATATTTGAATATGTGGTCCCCAGTTGGTGATGCTATTTTGGGAGGTGGTGGATTCTTTTGGACATAGGATCTAGCTGGCAGATGTAAGCTACTAGGGGAGAATCTAGAAGGCTGTAACTTGGCCCTGACCCATTGGAATGAACAAATTACATCACAAGATGAACTGCCAAAAATGAACCTGCCTAGCCACCACAGTTGACTGTGTTCCCTCAAACTGCGAGCCAGAATGAATCTTTCCTCCCTTAAGTTCTGTGTGGATTTGTAGATATGCTCAGGGAGGAAGGGAGTAGAGACATGAACTCTAGGTGGACCTGAAAGAATCCAGTCCTGATGGTGGTAGGCTTTGAGGAGACATGTTTAGGTCTCTCTGGAGGTCCACTAGGGATTGTCAGAACCCTGACTGATGAAGGCCTCTGAGGTTAGACGAGGGCTTGTGTAGGCATTTTCTCATTTGTGGAGTTGTATTGCCTCCCCCATATCTCCAGATCCTTGATTGTTTGGTAGAGCGTCCTAGATTCTAGATCAGATTCTGTTCCATCTTTTAGGAAAAAAGGCCACAGACAGGCCTGGTATGGCCATTGTGTGATCCTGTGATAGAGCCAGAAGAACGCCCTAGGTCCTGGAGGGTGTCTGGGAAACAAGATAACTACCTAGGAATTGGACTGTAGAGATATGGCAAAGAGATCCTGCAGCCTGCATCTCTGAATGTCAGGTAAGTGTGTGGCTTAGGTCCACCCGGGACTCAGATTTCTTGTTTTCCTATTTGCCACTGATATCTATCCCTTCCACCCAATTTTAAACAAATTCAGTGATGACTATCTGTCATCATCTGGGGCTGAGGACAGTCCCTAGATGTTGGAGTTCCATTGCTACAAGTAATAAAGTTCTGTGTAAAGAGGAATGAGTTGGCCCACTCCAGAGTCACTGACTGTGTGACAAGCATTTCTGTGTCCTATGATCACATTTCCCGAAGTGACATGTTGAAGTAGACACTATTATTTCTACTAAAGAATCAAAAATTAAGAGATCAGATATGTTTCCAAAGGTATGGGTTGAAGTTTGGCTGTTTGATTTAAAGTCAATATATTAGTTATCCATTGTTATGTTGAATATTTCAAAGCTTGGTGGCTTAAATCAATGACCAACACTTATTTTTTTAAAGATGTATTTAATTTTTTTATATGTGGATGGGTGCCTTGCCTGCATGTTTGTCTGTACCATGGGCATACACTGTGCTTGAAAGTCCATAAAAGAGTGTCAGAAAACTCTCTAACTGGAGTTACAGACAGTTGTAAACCACCATGTGGGTGCTAGGAACTGAACCCCAGTCATCTGGAAGAGCAGCTAGCCTTAGCTACTAAGCCATCTCTAGACCCAACAATTAATACTTATTAATTTGGCTTCTGTGAATCAGGACAGAAGAGCTGTGAAGCTGGGTAGCTCCAGTCAGATTCTTTCTTGAGGTGGAGGAGAATAGGTCAGTTGGAGCTGTGATCATTTGCAGACTGGACAAGAGTTGGAGAGTCTTCATTAAAGATCATGCTCTTTGATTTCCTCTATGTCACTCTGTCTTTGGGGCTTTGTGTCTTTTCAGCATTGTGCGGATTTCCCTTCCAGTGAGCTGTCCAAAATAGACCAAGGAAGACACCTCATGCTCTTGTTATATAATCTTGGGAATCAAGCATTTCTAGAACATCCTGTTATTCACACAGGGCAGCCATGCTCAACATGGCAGGAACTACACAAGAGGGTGAGTCACTGAAGACAAGGATGGCTGGGGACATCTCAGAGAACAGCTACCACAGTCACTGTGCATTTTACAACATCATAGCTACTTTCTAGAGCTTCACCTAAGAATTAAGTGAAGTGGCACCATTGCCCAGCCTGTTTATTTTGATTATAAAATAATGCATGTGTTCATATAATAAAATTAGGAAAATTAGGAATAAGTTATCATCCATAATAAGAATACTAACAAAAATATTTGGTGTGATAGAAACATCATTAGGATAAATACAATAGCCTACCAAGATGACAATTTTCTTGAGTCATTTGAGTACAGAAGCAACATCACTTTCACATATGACTAGTATTTATGTACAGCTATGTATATATTTTATATTTATAATGTGACTATATTTACATTAAAATAAGTATATATCTTAAACCAGACTCACCCAGATACTCCCTTTAACTCTTTTATTTTTTTAAAAATAGAGTCTCTCTGTGAAGACCTAGCTATCCTGGAACTCACTCTGTAGAACAGGCTGGCCTTGAACTCACAGAGATCAGCCTGACTCTGCCTCTGGAGTTCTGGGGTTAAAGGTGTGTTCCACAGAATACTTAGAAACATACTTAGAAAATTCTTTGGGGTATGTGGGTGTGGTAAAGGTGTGTGTTCACATTTGCATGTATGGGAACATGGTGTGTGCACGTGTTTGTGAGAGTTATATACATCTGTGTATGGAAGATAACCTCTGCTGTTTTCTTCCTCTCCACCTTATCTATTGAGGCAAAGTCTCCACTTGAAACCAGAGCTCCCAACTTGACTAGTTTGGACAGCTTGTTCTGTGATCCGGTCTCCACTTCCCAAATCCTGAGATTACAAGTAGGACACTATGATAGCTTGAGCATTTGTGTGGGTGCCAGGGATCTGAGCACCAGTTCTCATGACTGTGAAGCAACTTCTTCATTTGTTGAGCCATCACCCCAGCCCTCAAAACGCTTTCAAGGGAGCACATGAACATACTTCGATGGCCATTGCTTGGAGCTCCACCTAGGAATCTATGGAAAACTAGCCCATGTGTGCAGATGTTTCACCAGCTGAAATGTATACTGTTACTAATAGACACAATTACATATAGAATGATACATTACATTGTGTGTGCAAATATATGAGCCATTTCCTGGAACTAACAGAGGGGAGGGAAAATTAGAGAGGTTGGGAAACCAGAGAAGCCAATAGTAAGGAGTAAGATGTTGGAGAGAAGATGAATGGAAAATACTTGGGGTGAATTTTACCCAGTCCTAGTGCAGTGTTGGTGGGTGGTCTGTGTTAACGGAATAGGACTGGAATGGAGCACCCACAAGACTTTCTGGATCTTAGCTACCACATTTGTAAAATAGGGGCCATAGGACCACTTGCACTTAGTCTATGGGGCTAATGGAAAAAGCAAAAGGGAAAATGCTTAAGAAAGTGTAAAGAACTGAGCCAGAGGAAAGTATGCTTGTCCATTCTTTTCACTGCTGGCTCCAGATAGACACCGGGGGTGGTACTGCTGCTACCAGACCACATAGGACTTCTGCTTCATAGCTCTGGGGGCCCTCCCTCCAGATGTACTAGCCATATGTCTTGCTCCTGTTATCAAACACCTTGGCCCCTATATTTTCTTAAACTCTGCTTCCATGTGCTTGTGAACGAGTGTGGAAGGCTGCTGGCAGAGAGTTTTGCTTCTGTCTGCTTGCTTACCCCTGGATAGAAGGTCAGGAGGGGCTAGGTGTGCACAAGGCTTGCCACCTGGTGCTGGTGTGCATGCAGGACTGGCACCAGGCCACAGGGCTCCAAGAGATGCAAGTACAAATGGTTCCAAAGGCAGGAAACAAAATTTGTACGTAAACCTATAACACTTTTTCAAATTCCTGTCACATCACCAAGGTCCCAAACAGGAGGAGGACTGAGTTTCTTCGACAAACATTTCTTTTTTTTTTTTTTACTTCTTTTCTAATAAAATTATCCCCCACCTGTTAGAAGAGTCTGGTAGCCATTCATGTGTCAATAAGAGGCAGCTTTACAGGGCAGGCATAAGCAAACTCTGTGCTAAGACTTTCAGCTCTATGTGAAAAATGAGTTGCTACTTAATGAAGCGCAGCTGAGAACCCCCAGCTGCTGCCCAGCAACACCCAAACCTGTATCTCTGCTTCCAGAGTGACACTCTGGTCAACAGGTAGCAAAACATCCTCCAGAGTGGGAGAAAAAAAATCACACCTCCATGAATTGTCTCATTTTCAAATTCCTTGGTGTAAACAATCTCCCCATAATATCAGTGGACTCAGGTGATATACCCTGAGTGCAGAATTAGACAGAGAGTAAACAACTGATCCTGAGAATCAGCATAAACCAGAGATGTCACTGAATCCAAACTTACTAATCAAACACTTCCAAAAACAAGTATCCAAATAGCCAGTTAGCTTCTCGGAATCGATACCTCCCAAACTGAACTCAGCCATCTTCTTCCACTGCTTCTCATCTTACTGGATGGAAACAACACAACCAGCTATACAAGCCAGACCCCAGACACTAGTGCAATCTTTCTTTAAGTTTTCTTCCCTCACTGTCACAAACAAACTCCCAAGATCAGAAAACTTAATGTTCTGAATATTTATAATCAGTTCACTCCATTGTAGACTGTGCAACCATTACTAATGCCTTGGATCATTAAAAAAAAAAAAATGGCTGACAGTAGTTTTCCTAGGTTTATTCTTGTATGTGCACACACACATGCAGACACATATCACAGACATACACACATATGCCACACACATATAAACACACACATGTATATACATGCACACACACACATACACACATGCAGGTACATATACACACACCAAACGCATGTGCATATGTTTGTGCAATTCATTTTCCTACTGTTGACCGCAGTGATCTTTGGAAAATGCAAATATGATGGTGTCACTTCTTTTAATGGCTTCTCGTTGGTCTGGGGGTCATTATAAAATTTGTAGAACAATCTGGAAAAGTCATGACTGACCCACCTCTTTAGCCTAAACCGATCCTGTACTTTTCTGGCCACATGCCCTTACTCCTTCTGCCCCAGCCACAATGGCTGACGTTCAAGCCCTCAAACATGCCAAAACCATTTACCACTTTTTTCACAAATTGTTCTCTTCCCAGAATTACTTGGTGTGAGCAACTCCACTGCAGTTTTCAACCTCAGCTAAAGTTTTCAAGAAAGATTGTCTCAAACTTCCCAACCTGAAAAGATTCCATTGTTCTCCTCTACAGCATCCCATCTCGTCCTTAGCTCATGCTCCATATGCCAGTGTGTGAAGTCCTAACTGCTTTCCCTCCCAGCCAGCATTCGGTGTCATCACACTTCAACAACCTTGACAAACTAGAGTGGTATCTCACTGACTTTTTAGTTTGCGTGTTCTGTATTACTCATAAGTTTGAGAAGCTGAAATACGTTTATTGCCTATTTGAATCTCCTATCCTGCTCAAGTCCTTTGCCCACTTTTGCATTGTGCTATTTTATTCTTATCAGTAGTGGACACTTGATTAATAAGGCTTGTGAGCTGCGTAGGCTTGTGAGTTTCTTTTTCCAGCCTTTCCCTTGTTTTTGCACTCTCTTCAAGAAGCCCTTTGATAAAAAAAAAAAAAGGTCTGAATTTTAGGGTTATAAAATACATTGTTTTCTTTTAGCTGATAGTGTGCTTCTATATTCTTTCCTATTTCTGCTTATAAGAGTATGCCAGGGTAAAAGCGTTCTCTATAATGTTCTGTCTGAAAAGTTCATCTTCTCTCATTCTGAAAAAAGGATCTGAATAAGGATGGCAGTAATTTCCCCTCAGCACATGGAGAAGAACCCTCCCTCCTTCTTGGCTTTGATTATCATTGATAAGTTCAGCTTCAGTGTAATTTCTTTCCTTTGTGATTTTATTTGCTTTGCTTTAGTTTGGAAGGGTCTCCCTATGGAAGCCTGGCTGGTGTAGGACTCACTGGGTAGCTCAAGCTGGCTGAGAACTTAGAACCTTTCCACAGCCTCTTGAGTGTTGAGATGACAGGTGCATGCCCCCGAACTCAGCTTCTTTGAAGGTATCTGCCTTTTACCTCAGCTCTCCCACTTTTGTACGAAACTGTACATATTTGTTTTCAAAACACTAAATAAGAATAGATTTTGTTGAGTTTTATTTTGTGTCCTTTCTTGCTATTTAAGACTTAAATCTTTGCTGGTTATTTGTCTTATCATTTTCCTATCTGACACAGAAGTATACCACCTATATACCTCTTTAAGGATCCATTTGATGTCCAACACTGGAGAGAAAGGAGGTCAGCAAACACCCTTTGAGTACTGCCTCTTTGACCATATTCAAGGTAGCTTGCTGCTGTGGCTCGAGTGAGAATCTCGAGGCCATTTTGGCCAGGTTTGGGCATCCCATAGACAGTTTCCTCACCAGTGTTTTGCACTGCTGAGCTGCATAGATTTTCCTGAAGCTTCATTGCAGCTCACTTCTGCTTACTCAGTCTTGCTTCTTCTCTCTTCTGGTCAGAGTTGTTGATCTTAACAAACATCTGACATCCCAAGGTTTGGTCTTTTGACTCCTTCTACTGGACTCAGTCTGCTATGTGAATGTGTCGTATATGTGTACTCTGGTATTTCTTATGAAACTATTAAAATTAGAATTTCTCAGGGTTGTGGACATAGCTTAGTAGGTAAAGTATTTGAGTGTGAAGATCATTCATGATCAAGAACCTCAGCACCTATGTAACAGCCACTGTAATCCCAGCACTTGGGAGGCAGAGACAGGATTCCCAAGAGGAAGACATCTAGCTAAATCAGCTGAGTGGTGAGCTCTGGCTTCAAGTAAGAGACCCTGCCTCAAAATATAAAGTGGGGAGTTATTGAGGAAGACATTCAATGTCAGTCTCTGACCTCTACACATGTGCATAAAACACACACGCACACATGCACGCACGCACACACACTACATCCACATAAAATTTAAAACTTCAGGTAAATTAAATTTAGTAGAATTTATTCATTCAAGGAAGTGCATTATGAAAACAGTGGTTCAGATTGCAAATAGCTCAGAATGCTCCACTTCACTCTATGTACAAGCATAGCCAGAGAAAAAGAAATATATTCAGAAACTTCCTGATTGGCTACAGTTAGTATTTGTTGCATATGGTAGTTTTCAGATTGTGATTGGCTAGGAGTTCAACTGCTCTGATTGGCTGGGACTCAACTGTTTCTACTTCCAGTTAGAGTACAGCCCTCTTACTCTTTAATGCAAATTCATTATATGCTAGGTTACAGTGCAGGATGCACAGAGAAACCTTTAGGCTAAAATTAAAATATGGGTGGAAGTGGCTTTAAGCCAAACTTAATTGAATTTAAAAGTACCCCGTTCCCTTCTGTGTTTACGTTCCTTAAAACTTTGTTGGGATTTTTTTTTTTTTTTTAGACTTGTATTGAAGTTGGGTTCTTTTTGAGATTATATGGGAGGTTTTTTTGGGGGGAGGGGGGGCTTGGGGAAAGTTTACCAGTTGCCTAGAGGCCTGGTGGATTTAAGGGCAGATTGAGTTAAAATTGTCTGTGTTCAAAATATTGAGGCATCTGTGTATGGGAGGGGATTGTAGTTAAGATAGGCATGCTTTTAACTTTCTCTCTCTTTGCTGGGCTTGCTTCCTGGTCTCGGCATGTAAAGCCATGGCCTTCTGGACCCCACTCTATGTGTCAGTCTCTTCACCTTGGGTGGGCTCAACGCTTAATTTCCTGTCTCTCATGTCACTGTGAAGCCCTCAGATGGAAAGGAAAGGTCATTGGAGTTCAGTATGTAGCTTCAGATGAAGGGTTGGATTTTAGTTTCTTTCCGTGGTTCCCAGGCTCTGTGTCTTACTTTGAAACTGGAAACTCCGGGATGGTTCCAAGTTTCAAAGTGAGATATACCCCTCACTTAATTGCCAGCACATTGATTCATTAAAATGTTATTTACTTTTGGTTTATATTTATCCAGACTTCATTTATTTTCCTTTTCTGAATGGGGGCTGGGTCATTTAGGGTTTCTAAGACCACCATACAGATGGAGATAAATGTCTAAGTCATAATGAAGTGGGCTTTACATGTGAGGATTCCTGCAGCATGGGAGACCCCAACAGAGAGAGACAAGACAATCTCTGTCAGTCACAACATCAGAAATACAAAATGGCTAGAGGAAGCTGTGAGAGGCACACAGCTGTAGGACTAGCACCCACAAACAGACATCGTGAGAGACAATCAGTTTTGCATGCGCAAAGACCAGAAACTGCAAGATCTGTTGGGCATTTAAGAGAAACACTGAGATGAATTGCTGGGATATGAGGCTAATTCAAAGAGTTATTAATTCCAGGGAGAGACAAAAAAAATTGCACGACCGAGTATGAGAAGAGTTCATGCCCCAACATCAGAGATAGCATGGTGGGGACTCCAAAGACAGGAAATTGGGGGACCATATGGTTGAAGTGGGAGTCTCTTCTTATCCATTTCTGAGGATGGGAGTGGTTTCTTAGCAGGGCTATCTGATTCCTGGGAGGAATTTCTGCAAGAGGCAGAAAAAAAGGATGAGGACAGGTTGTATGCTTTCTTTAATGTAAATTCATTCCCCCTGAGAAACCCTGGCACCTGGAAGTCTATTGGCAAGAGACTCACAGGCAATGTTTCAGTATGTGCCTTTCAGTCTCCGTAGAGGGGAATGGCTGCTGGTACCATGGCCTGCACAGCAGCTGATTTCTAACATCACCGTTTTACACAGACTACCACAGTGGTCTCCTCTCATCTATGGTTTTATTCTTCGTAGCTTCAGCTACCCATGGGTAACTGTGTTCCAAAAAAGATTAAGATTTACCTTGACTCTTAATATAATTATTCCATTATTGCTCTATTTGGTGATATTGCTGTTATGCTTTTCCATACTGCAGATCTCTCCTTACACATTTACACGAGTTACAGGAATTAGTCTGAGGCTGCCAAGCTCGTGTGGCTTCTGTCTTTACTTACCTTGCCATATATCCACCTTATTTTTTGAGACAGGGTCTCTCAATAAATCAGGAACTTACTGTTTTGGCTAGGACAGCTAACCAATAAGCTCTAGAGATTTTCTTGTTTCTGTCTCTCAACCCTGATGCTACAGGTATATCCCACTGCACCTAGCTTTTACATAGGTGTTGAGAATATTAACTCAGATCCTTATCTAGAGCAGCAGGCACATTACCAACTGAGCCATCTCCCAGATCTCAGGTATTCTAATTTCTTCCAAGTAAGCTGAACATTCATTACTCTTTGCCTCCTGATTATGAGTGTGGCATGACCAGTCACCTCAAGTTCCTGCCACCACGGCTTCCCCTCCATGATGTGGGGATGTGATGTACCATTAAGCTGTGAGCTGAAATAAATGCCTTTCTTCTTAACTTGCTTTTGTCAGGGGTGTTATTGTCATAGTAACAGGAAAACTAATATAGTTCTTTACCATCTCTTTGAAGAATGTCTGTTTGCTCACTTCCATGTTATACTCATTTAATGAAGTTTACCTGCTAAGAGGAAGATAGAAGGAACATGTGATCTGGGTTTTAAAGGTATGAGGGGCTCACTGAGTTGTGCCATCTCAAATTCCTCTAAGGTAGATGAAAATACCTACTGGGTTTTTTCTTTATGTCACCATTATAGATTTTAGTAGTTGCTAAAAGAGAAATATTATAATTTTCAGTAACCCTATAAACCAAAAACTTTAGATGTAGTCATTTTTAACCAGGGTGTGTATATAATAGGAGCTGAGAAATGAGCTTGTGTAAGTCAGTAATCTTTCTACCATGATAATGAAAATTACTCAAGATAGTTGACTCAGAAAGTGGGAGGTTTGTTTTGGCTCATTTTTCTGGAGTTCCCAGTTCATGATGGAGTAGTCCCTTTGCTTTGGGCCTTGGCTGAGGCAGCACATCATGGCAACAATGAGAGACAGAGTAAACTCAGCCATTCGTACACTAGGAAGTAAGGAGAGCAGGAATTTGTAATTCCTTTCATTGACCATTGACCAATGACCTAAACACCTAAACACCACTTGAGGCCTCTCATGTGGGAAGCCCAAACACAGTACCCTTAGCTGTTTCTTGCAAGGCTTGGTCCCAGGAATGTGAGGAGGATGGTAAGGTAATGAAGAAAGGACAAACACTGAAGATAGACAGACATAGGTACAGAAAAGCTGGGATCCAGAGGGCTGTACTCACTCTGATGGAGGACACCAACTGCTACAGCAACCTAGAACCTTGTTAATTCCATACATCTGAATGGAGAAGGCAGATTTATGGCATACAGCTGAATAAAGGAGGAAGGTTTAGCTGATCTTCCTAGGGGAATCTATAGAAGATAAGTCTCTATGGCAGTCATCCCAGAGGAGGAAGCTGTGGTTGATGGTTTCTCCACACAATGGCAACATTTGCACTTGGACCAGAGGAAGGCTTTGCTATCCATTGCTCTGAGCTGCTCCTGGGGAAGGCTTTACCTCTTCCATGGATCAGAGTTAATTTGGGTCCTTGACATGACTGTGCTTATGTCAAGAACATACATTCACTCTATTCTTCAAAATTTTCTAATGACTCCTCACTGGAAACCAAGCCTTTAACACCTGGACCCAAATTTGGGAGCATTTTTTATATTCAACCCATAGCAGAGAGTGTATTGGATAGTCAATTTAAAATGCTAACTAGTCATTATTTTGGTACTGATAAAAATGATTATGATCATAAATGATCAAAATGCATTCCAATTCTCAAAACCAATTGAAGGAGAAAAATTCCTATATTAGTGGATTAAATAAAGAGGCTCAAAAGATCTGAGGAAGGGACTTGGCAAGAATTTTCTTGAAAATTGCCTAATTTTATTTTTGGTCTCAAAACTCAGATTTACAATTATATCTAATCTAAGACAGCCTGACTTTCTTGTCGAAATAAGTAAAATTTGTACTCTGGGAAGAAATTAGAATACAAACAAGAATAACTGGGCAACAAACTTAAGCCAAAGGATTTAGCTTTTAGTGGTTTAGTTAATGTAAAAGTATACTGATGCAACTTTTATGCCTATTAAATGTTTGGAGCATTCAATTTATTTTTAACTTTTATTGATTCTTTGTGAATTTTACATCATGCATCCCAGTCTCACTCATCTTCCTGTCCTTTTATATTTGCCCTTTGCCCTTGTAATCCCCCCAAAATAACACACACACTCGCAAGTATGCACACACACACACACACACACACACACACACCTGCAATAACAACGAAAAACCAAACCATAATAAACATCCCATTGTAGAATCTGTAGTATGTCACAGTGTGTCCCATATCTTTCTCTGTCCACACATCTTCACTTGCAGATGTTCATCACAATAAGTCATGGGTCTGGTTTAAGATCACTGGCTTCTGTGATACCATCCATATTGGATCCTCATCAAGATTCCTCAGTTATCTTGTTGTCGTCCTGTGTCATGTAGATCCTCCAGCTTTAGATCAGCAGGACTCAGCCTTTCATGGGTTCGCAGATGATATAGATTTTGAGGTAGGTCAATTCACAGCCCTGGGTGGTAGCAATGCTGGCCAGCCCAATGGCTCTCCTATCCACCCCACCAGGGCAAGTGCTCAAGCACTGCTCTGGCTAGACTGCCCAATGCCACCATCAAGAGGGGCCAGGGTTAGTTCTCCTATTCTCATGCCCTCATGCTGGCTCATTGTCATTCATGACTCCAGAGCCATCTCCTAGTTAAGACACTGGCCCATTCTCCCAAGTGCTGTAGCCTATTAAACGAGCTTGGGCCAGCTCTCTGGTCCTCATACCTTTGGGGTATTTCACCCTTGCCTTCTCTACCAGGGCCAGCTCCACTGTGTTGCCCAGGTGAGGTACAGGGCCAGCTCTCCCAAATGCTGCAGCCTGTGAGGGGCAGAGCTAGTTCTGGGCTCATGACCCTGTGGACAGCTTTCCTGACTGCCAGAGGTGGTAAGGGGTGTAGAGGGTCAGCATCACCTCTGCACCCTTGCCTCTCTATAGCAGATGAGTGACTGGGGTCAACTCTCCCACACTAATGCCCTTGGAGGCCAGCTTACTCACACCCCTGCTATCAGTCAGCTCTATTGTGCTGCCTGGGTGACGCTCAGGGCCTGCTCTCCTGAGTGTTGCCAGTGGTGAGAGATGGGGGCCAGCTTTCCAGAGGGCTGCATTCAGTGAGGGGCAGGGGCAGTTCTGTGAAGCCTCTGGACATCCAGGTAGACCCCAGAAGCTGCCCTAACCAGGGAATACCCATGTTCTCTATGAAACATGGACACAGACTACCTCTGTCATTGTGTAGTTACAAACCCAGACATGGCCCTCAGCATTTAATTTTAAAATATAAATAAGTATTCAGATACACATTAAATTAATTTTTTTAAAACAATTCATAACTGTTGTTATTATTTCCAGCTCAGAGCCGGAAGTAACAGCTTGGGACATGGCGGGGAGGTGCTCTACTACTGAGTTCTACTACCACTCCTTACAGTCTTATATTCTAATGGCTATTCAATCATTTTCCTTTAATGTTAAAGTTTAGGAAGACTGCATAAATATTCAGAGAAACGTATGTTTCTTGAAATTAATGATCAGTAAAATGGTAGAGACCATGGTGAGCATATTCCCTCTGTGCATGTGATAATAACATTGAAGATTCAGTATTGTACAGATGGGCCAGGTGAGGGCTTACCCAATCTCTCCTATAGAGACAAGTACAATGTCTTATACAATAATGAAAGTTATTGAATATTAGGATATATTTTGCTTGCGAGATTCCTATTTCCATTGACAATTTTCAGCTTCTGTTATTTCCATGAAGATTCTGCTGGTTTCCTGTAGCTCCTCTCTGAAGCTGTAATTCTTGTTCCTTTTTAAAAAGACATGATTACTTATTACCTGTGATCATTCTTCAATTCCACAAGAGAACAAATGAACTGTGCATTCACTACAGTCTTGTAAACGTATTTGGCCAGGAGGAGGCTTATTGACTGTGTGCCAGAAACTGGCTTTAGGGACCTTGTTTAGGTAATTTGCTCAATTTTAAAGAATTGGCTTGGACTGGAGAGATGACTCAGGGTTAAGAGCCTTGCTGGTCTTTCAGGGGATCCTGGTTAAGTTCCCAGTATTTATATTGGAAAATTCCAGTTTCAGGGGATCCAACTCTCCTTTTCTGGTCTCTGTAGGCACCAGGCAGCACATAGTACACGTATAGATATACAAGTACACATACACGTAAAACAAAAGCAAAAATTTTTAATGGGCTTAACTATGGTCCCAGGATGAAGTTTATGAAAAGCATTGAGCATCACAAGGAAGAACCAGAATCCCCGAGAGGCCATGGTGTGAATAAAAGAGAAAAAAAGAGCTTTCCTGTGCATTTACTAATCTGTTCAACTGTATCAAGACTCTAAACTGACAGTCATCTTGGGAAGCCACTTGGCAGGCAAACCTGGAAGCTCCTGGTTCAGAGATCTAGCAGGTAGATAGAGATTCTATCATGTTTTATTTTTCCCTCCTTTTTCTCCCCTCTCTTCCCCACTTTCATTTTTGGCTATTGAAGATTTATGCTGCTCAGCACTCAGAGGATGTTTTCATAGGCTCTAATGAGGTCCCAGCAGTTTTTAACAATAACAGGACATTACTGTTCCTAAGATATATTATGTGTTTTTCCTCATCTTTCTCCCTTGAATGAAATGTAGAGAAGTATGCTAACTCCCAATTCCCATTCCTTTTCTATGACAAATGGTTCGGTGACTTAATAGAGCTAACTACCTTGCTGCGATTTTTATATGGTTATTTAAATAAAATCTCAAGAAGGGCATAGTTTCCACATATTTTCTGTTATTACCGAAGTCCACAAGAACAGCTGTTTATTAGTGGCCGTGGAAGTCGTCAATAATGCTATCCTTGCTACTTCTGCATCCTGGGGATGTCTTGTGCAGAATTTGCTAGTCCTTTTGAGAGCTGTCCCTGAGAATGCTCAATGTCTTGGTCCATTTTGTTATTACAAAACACCCAAGACTGAGCAATTAACTAGGAAACGAGGTCCCAGTGGCTCACTGTTCAGGAAAGTCTAAAAGCACCAGGTGAGGGTGCCCTGGGTGTGGCTAAGCATGTACATGGAGAAGACATATGAATGTCAGAAAGCAAGAGAGTCGAAAAAGCCAAGCTGGACTTTTACCATGGCTTTCACCCTGCCCTGCAGTTAACATGTTATAAATGGACGGGATGCATCTCCCATCCAGCAAAGAAACAAGCTTGAAAAATCATTCTGGGAAATGTGAATTGATGAAATAATCCAGTCCCACAAGACCTGATACATTCTCTCAAAAGCTTTGATCCTTTCCCAAAGTGGGAGTCCCACCACAAAGCCACCTTCAGAATCTCTCAATAGCACCACAATGGAATTCAGTCTTCTAGCCCACCAGCTCCTGGAGGACAAAATACAACCAAGCCACAGTACCAATGTCCTTCCACTTCTTGGGGTTGGAGGGCAGTCCACAGTGACATCCATGGCTCAACTCCATGAGATGGTATATATTTGCAACAAGGGCTCACTCCCTTCTCTGAGCTGTCTGGGAAAGCCAGCCTCCTCTAGTGACTGTGATACAAGCCAGGACTATAAAGGGGTTTTAAAGGGAAGAACAATTTCAACAAGAGACAACCTCAACCTTGAGTGACTTAGCTTGGGCACTCCTGGCATTTGTTCTTCTGTGGTAACTGCTTTTGGAGCCAAATCTAGAGGTATTCTTTTTCCTTAAAAGTCAGACAGATTAAACATATGAAGAAGAAGAAGAAGAAGGAGGAGGAGGAGGAGGAGGAGGAGGAGGAGGAGGAGGAGGAGGAGGAGGAGGAGGAAGAGGAGGAAGAGGAAGAACAAGAAGAACAAGAAGAACAAGAAGAAGACGAAAGGAACCCAGATGTGGTCCAGAATGTAACACGAAGAAATTCCAAGGAAATCTGGCATTTTCCGCTAAGGAACAAAGACTATGGGGAAGGTTTTACAGCAGTGGGTGGGGAGGGGGAGGGAGGCCTGGGGGTGGGAGACTCCAAGCAGGAAAGCTCACAACCTGCATTAATGTGTTCTATTTTGGTTCTGGGCTGCTTTGGAGTTTTGGATCCGGTGGTTTTCACCCTGCCCTGAAATTAGCATGTTATAAATGGACGGGATGCATCTCCCATCCAGCAGAGAAACAAGCTTGAAAAATCATTCTGGGAAATGTGCTGAGTCATTGTTCCAGGCACAGAAAGTCACTGTGCCCTGAGAAACAGACTGTTGGGAAAGGCTCTGGGACAAACACCCCCATTCTATGGTTGTCACTTCACTGCTCCTGTTATTTGGGTTTGGTTTTTACCAATAAAGTCTCTTGAGAGACTATTTGGAGGCAGATTTTAAAAAGCCTTCCCTTTCTGGATACCTTTGGGACAGAAACCACAGAGCTATTTGATCTGGTTATGATAACTCTGTTCTCCATTACGCTTTCTGAACAACTACTTTATTCCTTGCACATGTGTATGTACACACACACACACACACACACACACACACACACACCACACAAACCAAGTACCAGACATGTGTTGCAGGTTGTGTGCTCTATGCAGGTCTGATACTGGTTCTGTGCACGAGGTACTTTCGGCGCAGCTTTGCAGTCTGCTTCTGGAGTCCTATTCTAGATGTGGCCTATCTGTCGCTCTGGTGGGACAGTGGTGCTGATGTGGTTGTGGACGACCTCAGGTCCCGGGTGTTCTACGTTCTTTCACTTTTTCCAAATAAACAGTCTGTCCAAAAAAGGGACCAAATGGAAAACTATAAATACTCTAAATGATGGAAACAGGAAACAGAATAAAAATGATGTAGCTATTCACAGAAAGCATACTGTCATTTTTTTTCTCTGTAAATATATACTATTCATTCAGAAAGGGCTGTGCCTAAAGAAGGAAAGACACGCAGTGACTTGGCTGACTTTGGAAAGTTGCCTTGCATGCTAGGGATGCCTCAGGGACGTGTAGTTGGTACATGACTGCAGGGCCATGGAAACTTCTGGAGAAAAACCAGTTGGGTTTCCACATTAGATATTTAAGGTGATGCCTTGTGGAGTACTAGTGGAATCCATTTTCTGTGGCTACAACAAAATGCTCGAGATCAATTCGTTATAAGGAATGACAGTTCATTTATATCATTGTTCTGTGGACTATGAAGTCCAAGACTGGATGGCCACATCTGGTGAGCTCCTCCAGCTGCACTTGCACACATGCAAGTGGTGCACGGCAACCCTGCATTGAAACAACTGCTTCCACCCAAGGCGTCCACACACCAAAGCATCCATGCCATCCAACTTCTTGGTTCCCTGAGTGTTTCTCAAAGGTCCACCTCTCAATCCTGCCACAAAGGCCATCAACTTTAAACAAGAGTTTCCAGGGGCAAGCCATTTTCAGATCATAGCAGCTACCAGTTTCCAATGTCTTGTGCTCTACCTAACAGCTGAAGGGCTTCATCTCTGTCAATTTGTACTTACTGAATTAAGTAAGTACAAATCACTTACTTAATCACTTAATTAAAATTGTATTTGCACCAAGACTCTGAAAAGGGAGATTAAATTAGCAATTATCAAGCTTCTGATTCCATTGCAACTTCCCACTCCCACTTGACTGATGACCCCCTCCAAACCTGCTTTTTTATTTCCACTATTCTTATGGATATTCACCATAAAATGAACCAAAACCAGGCAAATTTTAAAAGTATTTCATCCATGTAAAAAGTAACAGTATTGGCTCAGTATAAACTGAGCCTATTGCAGGTTGATATGCTTAATGAAAAGAGACTCTATATTCTAAAACAAGACTTCTAAGTTGATTGGCAATGTTAACAACACTCCCCTCCCCAAATCTCTACTATTTCTGGTTTAACAGAAGATAGTTGGATTCTTATATCTACTTAGTATTCAGTCTTTTGTAAATGTTCTGATTGAAGTATACAGGAAAAAACATTGGCTCCATACAGATACATAGTTGCAAAGGAGAGTATCTAAAGTCATTTGTATGGTCATTGTTGGGTCTTTGACCTAACATAATTTCAGAAAAACCTTGAACAGAAATAACATGAGTGGTAGATACTGAAGATTCCAGAAGTTATAGGTTGTTAGCAGAAAATCCAAGCTTCAGGGATGAAATACCAAGTGGCCTTCCCACACCTTACAGGTTATGACTATTGTCCTTGGATCCTCATCAAAACTGGATGGGAAGATCCTATTGCTGAAGATACTATACACATTAGTTGCAGAATACCAAGAAATCATTCTGGAACTAAACTGGAAGCTTCCTCTATGCTGGCTACCCATTCACAGTGCCAGAAATCGCTATGCAGGTAACAGGAAGAGAAATGTCAGCAATCATCTTACCCAGCCTTAGACCTTGCATGCAACAATACTAGATTGCCAGGTATAATGTGCTTACTGGTGCAATAATGGCATAACTGCATGGGAGGGTAACCAGCTGGTCTGGTTGTGTATGAGCTAGCAAGGAGTTCATACTTGGTCCTGCGACTGAGGAGCTCCTGGGTAGTAGGGCTGAACATAATTTTCTTGTTTTGCTAAATTATATACATAAATGAAACTGTAGAATAATAAATTTTAAAAAATAGGCAAATGATACTTTTTGTTTGTTTTGACACAAGATTTTACTATCTTCATTCCCAGGCCAGCCTCAAACTCCCAGCAATCCTCCTGCTTCTGCCACTCAAGTGCTAAGATCACAGGCATGCACCACCATGCCTAATACAAATGAGAATTTTTTTTCTACTTTATTTACATTTCAAATGTTTTCCCTTTTCCAGATCTCCCCTTTGGAACTTCCCTATTCCCTCCCCCCTCCCCTGCCTCTATTGGGGTATTCCCCCACCCACCCACCCACCCATCCACTCTTGTCTTCCCTCCTTGGCATTCTCCTATACTGGGGGATCTAATACCCTCAGGCCCAACCTCTCCTCCCCCTGATGTCCAACAAGACCCTCCTCTGCCGCATATGTGGCCAGCACCGTGGGTCACTCCATGTGTGTTCTTTGGTTGGTGGATCAGTCTCCAAGAGTATCAGGGGGTCAGGCCAGTTGCCACTGTTGCTGCCTTTTTGGGGATGCAAACTCCCTCAGCTCCTTCAGTCCCTTCTCCAAGTCCTTCATCTGGGACTTCCCACTCCGCCCTACTGTTGCTGCGAAGTGACTCTTGGGTATTTCGAACTCTTGGGCTAATAGCCACTTAACTGTGAGTACATACCATGTTCATTCTTTTGTGACTGTGTTAACTCGCTCAGGATGATATTTTCAAGATCTATCCATTTGTCTGCAAATTTCATGAAGTCATTGTT
The DNA here is from genome assembly GCA_019843965.1 of Rhynchomys soricoides. Lineage (NCBI taxonomy): Eukaryota > Metazoa > Chordata > Mammalia > Rodentia > Muridae > Rhynchomys > Rhynchomys soricoides. The sequence goes on along the minus strand of JADRCH010000156.1, from coordinate 609,756 downwards.
TTTAATTGCTGAGTAGTATTCCATTGTGTAAATGTACCACATTTTTTGTATCCATTCCTCTGTGGAGGAACATCTGGGTTGATTCCAGCTTCTGGCTATTATAAATATGGCTGCTATGAACATAGTGGAACATGTGTCTTTATTACATGTTGGAGCATCTTTTGGGTATATGCCCAGGAGTGGAATAGCTGGGTCCTCAGGTAGTATTATGTTCATTTTTCTGAGGGTCCACCAAACTGATTTCCTTAGAGGTTGTATCATCTTGCATTCCCACCAGCAATGGAGGAGTGTTCCTCTTTCTCCACATCCTCGCCAACATCTGCTGTCACCTGAGTTTTTGATTTTAGCCATTCTGACTGGTGTGAGGTGGAATCTCAGGGTTGTTTTGATTTGCATTTCCCTGATGACTAAGGATGTTGAACATTTCTTTAGGTGCTTCTCGGCCATTCGAGTTTCCTCAGTTGAGAATTCTCTGTTTAGCTCTCTTCCCCATTTTTTGATAGGGTTATTTGGTTAAAGGTTGCTTGCAAAGTCAAATCTGAAGCAGTGTTTGGTATTTTGTTATATTGCTGTATTGCTTTGGCCTGAATGTCTGTTGGTTGTTAGCCACACAGGAGTCAATAACATCACTTTCTGATCACTCTGAAAATGTTTCATGGTGGTTCTCACATGTTCAAAATGCTGAATGTTTCACTTACAGAACTGAAACTTCACCTTCCTCAGATCAACACAAATCTCCTTTAATAAAAACAGTCTCAGATTTCAGTTGGCTCTGGTGGCTCATCTCTGTAGATCCCAGTACTTAGGAGGCTGAGACAGAAAGATAGTCATGAGTTTGAAGCCAGAGGAGCTATGCAGTAGGTTCCAGGCTATTTTGGGCTAAGAGTGAGATACTATCTCAGAAAACAATTAAAGGACAAAAGTAAAAAAGAAATAAGAAATGAGAGTAAAGGGACTGCTGAGCTGCCAGGCCTCGTGGGCTTATAGTGGTGGATATAAATTTCTCAAAATTCTAAGAAGATCATGCTCCATCACTGCATACAGAATTAAGGGTGCTTTCCCTTGAAGTGACAGGCTCACTGCCTTCAATTCAAGGTGATTTCTGTCCTGTAGTCAAGTCACTAGACATGGGGCACAATCAGTCATTTCTCCATTTTGAAACTGTTTTGTTGTGCTTTGCAGGGTTCTCTTACTCTCCTACTTTTCTTTCCCCTTACTGACCCCAGTTTTTTAACCTTTGTTGGCTTCTTACACACCTGCGGTGGGGCATACTATGGTTGTGATCCTTGGTCCTCGGTGTCTCTAATTTGCAATCTACGTAGGTGGTTGCATCCAGTTTTGTGGTTTGTAGATGCTACCTGCTGCTGGATCTATCTTTCTCAATCTTTTCCTTTCTCTCAAATCTGTCTCCACTCAGCCAACAAACTCCCAACAGCCTGGCGGATAGCTCCATCTAGAAATCAAACAGTTGTTTGCAGTCAAAGGTGACTATAGCAGAATTTCTGATGACGTTTCCCCTGTCAGTTCCTCCCCAGTGTCAGTAAATGGCATCAACATCACAGCCCAGATTTTAAAGTATTTTTGGATATGTTCTTATTGCGTGTGTGTTGAATCTGTGTGTTGATACATGCATGTGAGTGTGTGGGTATGTGAGCCCATGTGCACACAGATGGAAGCCGGAGTATGACATTTGGCATCTTCCTTTATCACTTTGGCCTTACTGCCTTGACATACCATTTCTATTTAACAGGAACCTCTTGTTTTAGGCTAAGCTGGCTGACCAGAGGGCTCTTCGGCTCTGTCTCTCTGTTCTGCACTCCCAGTGGTGGAATTACAGGTATGCCAAGCCATGCTCAGCTTTTCTGTGGGTGCTAGAGATTAGAATTTGTACCCTCATGCTTGTAGAGCATTCACTTATTTACAGAGCCATTTCCTCAGTGCCTGAAATAATTAAAATTTTTATATCTCATACTCCATAACCAAAAGCACCAGCGGGCACTACATTCTAACTCTATCTTGAATCTCATCCCTGGTCATCATGCCCACAGCCCCTGTTCTTGACCAAGATGTCTTCAGGAGAGAAAGAATATTGGATGCTTAGCAGGCATAGGCATCTATATCATGAACTTCTATAGTTACTTTACAATATGTTCCTTGGTGCTGTACCATCAACTAAAGAAGTCTTGTAAAGGAAGTGCTTATAAAGAAAAGCCTTCATAAGAAGTTGTGCTGGCTAATCCTATGTCAACTTGATACACAAACTAGAGTCTGGAAGGAGGGAATATCCACTGAGAAAATGTCTCCATAAGATCCAGCTGTAAGGCCTTTTCTTAATTAGTGATTGGTCAGGGAGGGGCCAGTCCACTGTTCATGGTGCTATCTCTGGACTGGTGGTGCTAGGTTCTATGAGAAAGCAGGCTGAGCAAGCCAGAGAAAGCAAGCCAGTAAGCAGCACCCCTCCATGGTTTCTGTGTCAGCTCCTGCCTCCAGGTTCCTGCCCAAGTTGAGTTCCTGTCCTGACTTTTTTTGATAATGAACAGTGCTGTGTAGGTGTGAGTCAAATAAACTCATTCCTCTCCAACTTGCTTTTTGGTCACAGTGTTTTGTTGCAGCAGTAGAAACCTTAACTGTGAGAGTAAGAGTTGGTAAACTTGAGGCTGTCTGGGTAGTGGCATTGTCCAAGTATATTCTACAGTCTCCTTGAAGAATCTGAGAAGTTTCTGTTTGAGATAATAGGGAGAGAGATTTGTACCTTGGCTGGGATTCCTTTGTCATAAGTAGGATAGTCAAATAGTTTATCATCTAAAAGTAAGATGCTTGGGGGAGTGAAAGGGTGCTCTCTCCATCCTGGGGCAGCCTAAAGCAAACAAAGGTGTGTGTTCATCCCAGCTGTTGTACAGGAATACACGACTGCTGAATGTGTGGGGAAGTGAGGGTTTTGCTAAAAGGACCAGGGCATCACAACCACAAGGGCAAGACTGCAGCCATAACTCAGCAAGCGTTGGGTCTGGGAGCCAAGAGCTTCCTTTGTGTTCTTGCTGAGTTGGCTTCCTCCTTCCAGGCCAACATTCCTTTTCACCAGCCCACGTGGTTCTGTTCAGTTCCAGAGGTTACATCAGGTTAACCCAGAATACCACCCCCTCCCCTTCATTTTATTAGCATTCTTTCAGTTTTATAAGTTCACATTTACAACACTCAGTAAAACAATATTGAGAGCCACTTGATGTTTTGATGACACATATCAGAAACCCAAGTCTGGATAGGCAGTTACATAAGCATCTACTTCAGACTGTAAATTTGCCTATTGGTTTGATTAAACAGAATTAATAGGATTCTAGTTTACATTGAACATCCTTAAGATCTGGGCTATTGCTCATGATTTTAGTCATCAGTGTAAAAATAGTGTACACCCAAAAGAGTGGGAGTGACCTTCATGGGTAGAGAAAGAGAGAGACCGGCCTGATATAGTTATTGTATGGGCCCTAATCCCCATAAAAACTGAAGGCATGAGTTTGTGACAGCCATGGGTATAATTTTTCTTAGCATTCGGCAGATGGAGGAAGTGTAAGTAGAGAAAGAGTGGTCAGGACTGGGATTAACATAGTAGAGGAGAGCAAAGCCATATAGCAAGAGGTTGTTGACCGTAGACTAGAATGCTCAGAACACCACAGGGACTGGTGTGGCTGGATAGGGGTGAGCATGGGAGAGGAGAAAGCTGTTTACACATGACAACTTCAAAAGGAGGCTTCTGAATGTCACACAGTAGAATCCACCTAAAGAGGATACAATGAGTTAGGAATCAGTAATGCCAATAAAAGTTTCTTAAAGGAAGCAGGTCTGGGGTTGCCTTGTGGAGGACAACATTGTCCCTCTAGAGGCCACAAGTGAGTCTGGGTTTAAAAAAGTAATTCTTCTGGTTCTCCCTCCTTCCCCCTTTAAAATCAGTTTGTTTATGTTTGTCTGTTAGGAACTGAAGACAGAGTACTGAAGCAAAAACCAAATTTGGGAACTACTGCCTATCTGCTGTATCCTGGGTATGCATTAGCTGCAGGGCTTGTTCACAGTGCAGCCTACTATCCAAATGGCCAGAGTCCCATTCCCTAACTGTGACTGCACAGAGTCTGCATTTTGACAGGCACACAAAGAAAAGTGGGTTCGTCCACTCCAGAGAAGACTGCCTCTGTTCAAGATGATTTAGGATATCTGATGCTCAGAACTGTTCTAGGTATTTGGAGAGTAATTCAGAGCAAAAAGAGACAAAGCCGCCCTGCCTTTTCAGCTCATCTGCCAGAGAAAGAAGACAGTTAATTAACACCAGAAAGGAGTCCCTTATATGGTCTATGGTGAAGAGGGCTGTGAGGAAGAAGTAGACCAAGGCATGAGTGGCAGGTTCATAACCTACACAGGCTGCAAAAAAGAGTGAGAGGCTAGAATACGCTTTGGTGCTTAGAACAAAGTGATGAGTTTTGAAAGCAGAGCCAACAGAATCCCCAGTTTAGGATTGCATACAAAAGAGAAAGATGCAAACAACTCTAAAGATGGACACTATCTACAGAGGCAGCAAGCTGATACTGGGAGAGAGAAGCCCATGCCTCTGGTTTTAGACACAGGGGAGTTGAGATGCTCAGTAGACATCTATGGGGTCTGTGGAATTAGTTGCTGGGGGCAGGTTAGAGATCTGGGGCACAAATATAGTTCCAAAGGATGTAAAAGGACAGAGCTGTGATCCTGGGGAACTCCATATGAGATCAGAGAGCAGAGGGAGGTAAGCAGAGAAGACAGGGATGGGAGGGAAAGGAACCAGGACAGAGAGTGTGTAGCTTCTTGAAATCCAAGGGAAGAAAATAAAGCAAGGAGAAAAGAGTGGTGGGCGATGGATGGAGCTGCTTACAATCAGAAGACTGAAAATCGGCCATTGAATTTAGCCATCTGCAGGGCAACAGTGACCTTGAGTAGAGCAGCTCTTGCTGAGTGGTGGGGACAAAGAGAACCATGGTTGGGCCAGAGCAATAAAGGGAAAGTGGTAGTCAGAAGTAAGTGTCCAAGAATAAGGTTAATTCTCCAGAAACTAGACCTTGGACACAGACTGAGGGCCATAACAGCTTCACACACAAAATCATTTACTCGTCCTCTACTCTTAGCAGACCGTGTGCTTGCCTTTGGAGGAATGTTGATGTACTTGGACCTACATCTTCTATTTCTAGCCAAGTGGTGAACAGTGGTCTATGGACTGTCTGAAATTCCAGGTGCATAGAGGAAGATGGGGCTGGCAGTGGGGTTGCGTTTGGAGTTTTATTTGGTGGGTAAACACTCCATAGACTTCTGTAACCCTTCCAGCCCCTTCTTTGTAAGCTTAATCGTACATGTTTATGCAAAGCTTCTAGTCATTGTGACCCTGACCCCTTTGAATAGATTTAACAAGACAAAGAAATAAGCACCTTAAAATCCAGCAGTGTCCAGTAAGAAGATACAACCACACATTTAATCCCATTGTGGTCCCCAGGAGAACCCAGCATGAATAGTGTCCCTGGAGTTGTGAACAGTGTCTTTGAGCCCTCATGTAATTTCTGGACTGTGAGAGAAGAGAGCTTTAGAAAGCTGGCCCCTAACACTAGCAAGCTGCCCATCCACTCTAGCAAGCTGCCCATCCACTCTAGCAAGCTGCCCATCCACTCTAGCAAGCTACCCACCCACTCTAGCAAGCTGCCCATCCACTCTAGCCAGCTACCCATCCACTCTAGCCAGCTGCCCATCCACTCCTTCTGTTCTACTGTTACTACTTCACGTCTTCTGCTACAAGGACCGTGTTTTTGTTTCCCAGAATGCATTTTTCAGACCATTTTCTTCTGAAGTCCTGGTATGTTATCAATGTGAGACTTCAGGTAAATGAATGTGCTGTTGTGTTTAGCTAGCAATGAATGAGAAGAGTTGGGTGTTGAGAGACACCTGCATCTGTTCTCTCTGGGGACAGACCCCAGCTCACTTGGCCTAACCTCTCTCTGTGCTCTCGTGTTTTCTTTCAACGTGTTCTCTATTTCTTACCCACATCTGCCAGCCACCAAGGATGAATGACCCTGAATTCATCAGCACCCCGTTGGGTAAATTATTTCCCTAATTACTTTGTATCAACATTTTAAGCTAAATATTCAGGGGCTTACTTCCCCCCTTGGGAAGGTTTCCAAGGAGGCTGAACAGATTTAGAAAAACACCCATAAATCCCTCTGGATCAGAGCCGTGCCCCAGGGTGCTGGGCTGGGCAGGTGCAAGAACAGCAAGATGGGATGAAGGAAAAGGCTTGGATCCAAACCAGAAGTCCCATTGTGTGCAGTTCCTTTTATTCTTTTTTTCAGGTACATTTCACATCTTTTCTCACAAACCCAGGCCAAACTTGTGGTCAGAGTCTGTTCCTGAAAGAGAGAGGATGGAGTGGAGCAAGTGCCAGCTAACTCCAACCCTTGGTGTCTGTGCACAGTGGTCCCAGAGGAGGAGACTGCTATCTCAGCCTTTCCTTGTGTCCCACTAGCATTTACTTCCAGCCAGTGAAAACTGGAACAGCTACTCACAAGATAAACAGAATCTGATGTCTTGATTGTCATGTTCCTCCCCGGGCATTTGCTAAGGGCCTGGCTTGGACATGGTATTGTGTGTGCAAAAGTAGTTACATTAACCCAGATGTCCTTCCAGGGTGGAATATGAATCCCTTCCCTCCACTGACCTGCCCCATCTTCCCTGCTGGTCATCCTGAGACTTTGAAAAGGAATTCTTCATATTTGTGTTATTCATTATAGGGGCTGGATAGGGTATTTGTTGAGAGTGTGTGTGTGTGTACATGTACTTCAAACACTTTGAGTTTATATCTGCCTACACTGGATATAGGGAGCAATGCCCCTCCAGAAATTCCCTACCTCTCCCAAGACCACTGTCTCTTTCCCTCTCCCTCTCTTCTCTTCTCTCCTAATCCTTCTCTCTCTCCTCTTCTGTTCCCTATGCCTCATGGGTATCTCTTTGACCCTCATGTGGTACAGTTTATCTTTGAGGCATCGTCCACCACACTGAAGGAAACATTCCCTTTGAACATTTTCCTTTCTTACCAGATATGAGCTCCTCCAGGTCAGGCTTCTGTATTGTTCTTCTTTTTCCTTTAAGCTGCTAGATCTAGACATAATTTACAAGAAGCAAAATGGACTCTCAGAGCAGCGTATGTACACGCCATCTAGACACTACCATTCAGATGATCAGCAGATAGCTCAAATCTAACATTGCTCACCCTGAGCCCTCTTGTTGCCCCCCACCCCCAGTCCTCTTATTTTTTATCTACTATTGGTCTCTGAGCCTTTTCTTCCAGGCTCAATTAAGTAGCCTTTCTCCAACCTTCTGCTGTACTATGCATGTGTGTTGCCACAGCACAGTTCAGGCTCCACAGAAGGCTGCTGTTGTGTCTTCACCTCTAAGTAGGGACCTCTCAAGCAAGGCTGAGCACAGCTTTATCGAGAAGGCAGCCCTACTGGTGTGTGATGGAATTAGGCTTAACACTTTTTATTCTTCTAAGAAGACTTGAAATTGCTTCAGAAATGTCCTGTCCTTTTCCACAGATATGTGTGGATGTTAACATGACACCTTTATTGGCTTGGTTAAGTGAAAGAGTGTTACTACTGAGTTAAGAAAAGAAAAGAAAGAAATACATTGACTATGTTAAATCTTCCCCTGGGCCCAGTGAATTCTTGGTCTTTGTCTTTGTTTTCTCTGTCACTGTAACAAAATACTTGCGACTAGGTGAATAACAAAGAATAGAATTTTAGGACTAGGGAGATGACCCAGTCAGTAAAGTATGAAGATCTGAGTTTGGATTCCCAGTGCTGGGTGTGGAGGTCCCTGTCTGTAGCCCTAGAGCCAGGGGACTGGAGATAGGCAGATCCCTGGAGATTCTTTGGTGGGCCAGCCTATCAGTGAGCTACAGTTTTAATGAGAGACCTTGTCTCAAAAAAGGAGGTGGAAAATTATTGAGGAATACACCCAGCATCATGCCCTGGCCTCCATAAGCATGTGTACACATCAACATGAACACACACACACACACACACACACACACACACACATTCATATACATATAGGATAGAATGGCTTTCTGGCTTTCTGGTCTGGGAATTTCAAGAGCATGGCAGCAACATCTGCTAAAGCCTCAGAAATAGCATGTGGGGGCATCTAATGGCGGGAGAGCAGAGGTGCTAACACATTATATCCAGATAAGGAGATAGACAGTCACTAATGGATGTATCACTCCTGTCAAGACCTTGCTTTACTCTCTTCACCTTCCTAGGGCCCCAGCCTCTATATGTCACAAACACACAAATTTACAATTATGTTAGGAATTAAGTTTGCCACACATAAACTTTTGGGAGACACACTTGAACCATAATAGGCATTAGTGAAGTTATTTAGGTATGGCCTCTCTCTGTTCCTCTGCCCTCTGTACCTCAGTTTTGCCTTTGTACTTCTTGGCTTTATGCTCATGTAGAGTCCTGTGGACTCACATTACCTTTGCGGCCAGTAGAAATTTCTATTCAGTAAAATTCCCCAGGGAGAGTCTCCTTGACTTGAGTTGGCCAGTTAACTCACCCTAAGCCCATCACTGAGGCCAGGCATTTAGAATGCTCTTGTGGTCCATTATGTGTTCCAAGTCCCAAAAACTGGGTATCCACCCAACCCTCAAAATACCTGACCCTGGTGTAGGGAGGGTTCCCCCCAAGAGAAGCGAAGTACTGTTTGCAGAAGAAAGACTTTTGGCAGGGCAAAATAACACATGTCTATCATGAGTCGCATGGAAAGAGAAGTTAGGGATGCCACAGAGCTGGCAAAGACACCATGGTATCCTGAGCCTGCCCCTGGCTTCTTGATTGTGGTTTAGTCTTTGATTCACTCCATCTGTCAGCTTGTCTCTCCTGTCAGCCTCATAGTTCCTCGTAAGTCAGTCACTGTCAGGGCATCAGGCACCAAAGAAAGGAACTATTGAACCTATACTTTCAATTCGCCCTCTGTCTTTACCTGTCATGCCCCGTCCTGTGTTGTGGGAATGAGGAAGAACAGTACAGCCAGCCAGCTCTGACCAGTCTGTGTGAATCACCTGTAAGTCATGCAGAACAATGCTACAGAGGGCTCAGGTTTCCAGGAACCTCAGCTCACATATCTGTCTTACTCCACATGGGTCTGACCTAGGGCTCTGGCTCCTACCTCCTGTCCTTCACTCTTCAATGTTGTTCAAACTTTATGGTAAAGGAATGCTTAGCAAAAAGAAAGAGCAGCTCCCCTTAATCCAAAGCTTAGGTGGGATGTGGCAATGGCAGAATTCTGAGGTGGGCAGGATGTTGCCCCTGTGTCAGTATTATTGGTGTTACTGTGCTACTTGGCAGCGTCTGGTGTTACTAAATACAGCCATACTTCCAGTCCTGGCTATGCTGCTATATGAAATTGTGTGCTCATGTGTCTCTGGCCCTTGCCCAGGTTTTGGGTTTTCTAATCAGTACAATGAGAATCTGGGACAGAAACACACTTTTAGTTGAAAGAGCATTTCCACGATTCTGAGAAATTTTGTTAGGGAGAAAACCACAACACATACGTACACATGCTCACACACATGAATACACACCTACAGACAATACACATACAGACACACAGATAGACAGATGGACAGATAGATCTATGGACAGAAAGACACACACACACACACACACACACACACACACACACACTGAAAACTATGTTCTGGGGGGTAGATTTGATAGAAAATTTGATGGTGGATTACCCACCCACTATCTACCATCCACTAATTTCCTAGTAATATATTTCCTGAGAAGGAGATGGGAGGCCACAGTTTCTCTCTCTCACTGATCCAGTGTGTGCTGTTCTCTAAAATAAAAATCAGCTTCTTCTAAAGCTGCTGAAAGTTTTATGTCATCTTAGCACACAACACACCTAACCCCAGCAGGACGTTGTTTCCTTGTCAGGGGATGCTGAGCAGAGTGCACCAAATAATGGCTCAGTTGTCCGATGTCTACTTACTGGATTAGCAGAGTTAACAAGTGATATCTTATTCCTGGCTCCTCAGTTGAAACATGATACTTCCAAAGGCGCGGAAGCTGTTCCCACTTGGTGACCTTCCTCCTTTCAGAGAATGAACATATTTACTTCTCTCGGCCTAGGCTTTTCTCCTTCCTATAGAATAACCCAAAACATCTGGATATTCTGTGGGGTCTTTCTCGAGATGAGTACACGTTCCCTTCAGTTTCTGTACTGTAAGAGATGAATCCTGACAACTAGAAATTAGAAGCTAGAGCTATGGAGGCGTGGAACCTCTCGCTGCCCTCCTGCATGTTGGCTTTCTCTCCTTTGCTCTTCTCCCTTCTTTATTCTTGTTTTCATACAGACTTTTTTTTTTTTTTTTTT
>JADRCH010000156.1:588586-599306 GCA_019843965.1 Rhynchomys soricoides | reverse complement strand
TTTTTTTTTTTTTTTTTTGGTCCTTGGGAATGTAAGGCTTGGAGGTTCCCTTTCTCCCTGATTCTAGCTCAGGAAGAGGACATCTGGGACAGACACTATAGACGCTGAGTCTGCTTCTTCTGGGCTCTGCTTTCAGGCTGCGGCTATTGATTAATGGAGCAGCGTTTGCCTCCTCACTGAAGACCCCTGAGGGCTGTCAAGCCTTGCCTCTGTAGAGTATAAACCACTGCTGGAGACCTTGGAGAAATTTAGAACTAGTTCCTCTGCTACTCCCCTAGTTAGTAACAGTGTGAAGTTTCTGAATATCAACTCTGTTTGCTCATTGCCTTTATTTCAAGGTGTCCTTTCTATGTTCAGAGAAACAGACCTAATCAGTTTTCACACTTAAGCTTCAGGGCCACTTCCAGCTGAGAGGTAAGAAACCAGGCCCAACAATGGCAGGGTTTCTTCTCCATTGCCCCCCAGTATCTCCTTGAAAGTCACAGGGAGGCTCCATTACAAAGAACAATGGGTAAAATCCTCATTTGAGTGTCCATGGGCCTTAGACATTCTAACTGCTATATTGAGCCAGGAGCTACAATAGAACATTGTAAGGATGACATATGTTGGTAAGAGACATATTTTTATTTGGGAGGTGGACAGTGGGTGATACGTTTATTGGAGGAGAAAAGAAAGATGATGGAGTAACAAGGAGCTAGGTGGGAAGACACCTGTGAAGGAGGAGGGGAAAGGTCCTAAGAGCCTACCTGCTTTGGTGGATTGTGCTGTGGGTGGGATGTAAAATATTAACTGTTTACAAGGCTCGCATTTCCATGTATGAAGAAAACAGAGGAAAGCGGAGCAGGGAGAATCAACACAGCTTCCCTCTTAGCTCCAAACTACTTTAAAATGGATTGTCGGGTGTTGGAGGAAGCTGTTTTCCACAAGCTCTGGTAGTCCTGGAACAGAGTGTGTCCCTCCAGCTGAGCAAACAAACCCAGAAGAGAAAAGGCACTCAGGTTCACAGTCCCTAGACAAGAAGGCCTCCTTCCCACCCCACCCCACTGCCTCCCTCCCTCTCCCAAGGCTGGAACCCTGGCTTTGGCAGTGAAGTCTTTAGGCAGGGAAGGAGGACCTGCTGCCCTGGAGCTGCGTACAACATAAAGAGATTTACAGTCTTCTACTCCTGACTTTTATTTAATGAAAACCAGAGGTATAAAAATGAGGCAGTAGAAAACACCATAACAGGAAATCAAGGGGGAGAGAAGCGGGGGATCACCCTCAGCACAGAGAGCGCACATTTGTGCACAGGTGCTCACAACCAAAGCTTTTACCAGCCACACTCCTGGAGGTGACTTGAGAGTGGATGAATGGGATTGGTTGGTCCTTAGTCTGGTCCTTGGCTCTAGTGCCCCCTTGAGAAAGTGACTAAGCTTTGATGAAAATCCTAAAGGCCTTGGGCAGTTTTCTTCTTTTGCTTGTAAATCTTTGCATATCCAAAGACCCATTGTTGTATTTGTTTCCAGGAAGTATCTGAGTTTTAAAACCAACTGATGCTAAAATCCCTTTATGGACAGTGTACTTGGCTATGTTTGTGTGGACAAGAGAAAATAGACTTACTTTTCAAGTTGATAGTAATTTAGCTAACCCTTTTGTTGCAAAACCTCATCTGTAGTTTCCTAGCTGATGATCTTTGGGGGGGGTGGGGGCAATTTACAAATTTCCCTAAATGACAGAATGAACACTGAATGGGATTCCTTTTACTAAAGAATAAATCCAGATGTGGATGCCACAAGCATGCCTTTTCTCTCAGTATTCATACCTGGACTTCGATTCATCAGATAAATTCAGGTGGAAGATACCAGATACTTATAAAAATATTCTAAAGCCACGTATAACCTTTACGTGGGAAAGGTCTAGATGTTTCCTTAAACATTTATCACGTTTTATTCTTTTGGAGGAAAATACTTTGTTTTCCTCTCTTGGGGAATTACCCAGAAGCAATAAAATGCTATTTTATAACTGAATATCCCAGTTTACATCACGTGGAATGAAGCAAAATAAATACAAACTCTAAAAATATGGTCATGGCCCATATATTTTAAAAAGTGTTGCCACCATGGGCCAATGAAGCTCAGATATGTTTCTTTCATGTTAAACTGTATGGGGTGGGCCAACTTTCCTTTAATATCAGTTTTATTCCCCTAGGAACTGTTTGGTTTCTGCTGTATGCTTCCTTTAGTATAAAGGAAAACAATGGAGTCTTCTGTCTTCCTTAAAATGTAAAATAAGATCCTGAGGATAACTCCTAGAAAAGGATCAGGTCCTTCCTCTTTGCCTGCCTACACTCCCTTCTGACCTCCTAGGAAAGGATCAGGTCCTTCCTCTTTGCCTGCCTACACTCCCTTCTGCACCTCCTAGAAAAGGATCAGGTCCTTCCTCTTCACCTGTCTACACTCCCTTCTGACCTCCCAAGGCTTTACTTTCCCTTAGAGTAAGGATGTAGCTTTTTAGAGCAGATTTCATCCCTACCACCACCCCTACACATACATACTGCAGGTTACAAAGGAAATGTTTGGAGATCTGAGTTTTGCTTCAAAACTATATAGTGGAGTGAGGTAGTGGGTGGCCCCAGGAAGGGAAGGGTCTAGTCAGAACCAGCTTGGCCACCAACTAATTATTATTGAAGCCTGTTTGGGGTTATTATGCCATGTTTTGTTGAATGATTGATGTTTTCTATAAAAGGTGTCTTCTTCGTTTCTCTCCAGGATTAGAAACTTTTTCTTTACCAGGCCCTGGCTTATTGATCCATAATTGGTTCCTCTACATTTTCAGTAATTCCCCCTTCCCCCCACCCCTGAAATGGTCATCATTTTTTCCCAGTTAATTATCCTGACAAAGAAATCCCAAAAGGATGAACAATGTTGGTCATGCTCTGTGGGACTCCAGCTCCTTCAGACAAAGGCATAGTTTGGCCTCAGGAAGGCCTAGGCTGATGGGGGCAGGAATGGATTCTGCTGGATCATAATCTATTTCCTTTCCTTCTCTTCTAATTTCTTTCTTTTTTTTTCTTTCTAGGTTTCCTCTCTGGATGCTATTTGGCTATCTTCTATCCTTCAGGAAAAGTTGTCCCCTAACTGTTTCTCAAACGGTGGGTGTGCTAGAACTACACACAACTGTCAGGTACTCACCTGTTAAGCTTTGAAAAATTGTCTTCTGCTCTTCACGCATTGAAACACGCAGCCCACATTTGATAAGGAGGAGGAGCCCTGGGTAGTAGATGCGTTTGGGGAGAGAAGTGGGATGAGGGAAGTCAGCGTGTGGAGGGATGCTACCTTCTCAAAGTCTGTCTACTCCATAGCTTCCTTAGAGTACCATAAAGCTGACTTCTCCATAAGATCTAGGTAGCCCACGAAGCTCATGATAGTGTTAGAATTCCCAATGACATTGTATGCATGAATGATCAACTGCAGACAAAATTTAATATTGACAGTTCCAAATTCCTGTAAATGAGAGAAAATGACCGAATGCAATAGTGTAATAAAGACCTAATATTCATATGCAAAATACATGGGGTTTCTAAAACTTTAGTCCAAGTGAACAAGGAAATGTAGTTACAGACAAAACTAACACATGCTCAAGTGCTTTAATAGATTTATAGTATCTGGGCAGAGGGAGACATAGCCTTATACTATGGGCCTTCAAATTTGCATGAAATCCAGAGGGATGAGAATTTGACCAAGAGGAGTCTAGAAAGGACAAGCTCAAAGACATCATCAGAAAAACTGGGGGCTTACAAAAACAGAATAGCTAGCAGCCTCATTCAGGAGGCCAGGAGATGATGGAGAACCCCAGATTTAGAACAGCAGGCTCCTTCCTCTCCTCCCTGAATGTGGCTATGGAGCCAGGACAGAGGCATGAGGCTCCTCAAGGAGTCTTAAGAGGGAAGTAATTCAGAGAAAAGGAGTGGACACAAAGTGTGACTACCTTTACTGTTTTCTTTTCAGCTCTCTTCCCATTTGGTTCAGCATGTGGATGCAGCTCTGGAAAGGGCTCAACATTGTAACTAAAGTTCTAGCGTCCCAGATGGATGATCAAAAAGCACAGCCCCATGGAACTGGAGAAGACTCCAGACAGCATGGAGTGAGGAGTCTGGGAAAGCAACGCTGCTGTCAAGTTGTTTATGAATAAATTCTAAGTTCACTTCCGAGCTTTGCAAAATAGAATAAGATTCTAATCAGCATACAGGGTTTTGGGAACTGAAATTGCAGACCTTGGTCTAGGACAGAGGCTAGCCACTGAAGAGCCACAGGAGCAGAGCACATCCATCTAATACTGCATGGCTTTGAAAACTGAACTGACCTCCAAGCCACAGACCAAAGGCAGTGGTTTAGAATTTATGCGTGCACCTACATAGCTTTGACTGTTTCTTAAAACAAGAATACCATTGTTTTCCACAGGAGTCAAGTAAGATCCTGAGTCTCATTCATAGCAGCCAAGGATGTCTAGGGTACAACTCAGTAGCATAAGAAGAACAGGACAAAAGTCTCAAGTGTCAAAAGGCGATCCAAAAATGCTAATGAGATGATACAGATACTGGATCATGTAACAGAGATGTTAGGAAAACCATTATTAAAATAATACAAAAAATTAATTATGAACACAGGGTAAATATGAACAATTAGGCTGAGATATGTAACAAAATAACACATTACTGGATAGGTGTAGCATATAGTTTTTGCTACCCTGCTTTAAGCTCTGGGCAGACCACGCTACCAGCTCCACACAGGTTCCCTTGGATCCGAGGATGAAACACACAAACACATTAACTTATTTTCAACCTGCCTTCTTGGCTCAGTTGCTGGGCACTTCGAATCTCCCACAGCTAATGTGCCCTTCCCAATATTCTTAGCTAAGCAACTCTTAATCTGCCCTCAGCTTCAGTTGCTCAGTTACCTTTAGTCCTAGCTCAACACCCTAAATCTGCCCTCAGCTTAGTTATGCTTCTAACCTCCTGCCTGGAGAAGAGGATTATGGCCACTCTGTCCAAGATCTCACATGGCTGGTCATCTTTTCTCCCTCCAAAGCAATGGTGAATATGCTCTCTTCCTCTCCTCTGTCTCTTAGCCTGCCTCTGGGGACCAGAAATCCCACCTCTTTCCTTCCACCCAACAATTGATCCCTGGCATATTTATTGATAGATCAAGAACCAATTGGAGAATAGGACCTTGGCATCAGAACTTCCCTCTACAGATAGGCTTACTATTTGTTTTTAACATAGCTTATTTAATTATAAGTCTATATTATTTTTAATAATAGCTGCTTTTGAAAACTTATTTGTAAATTCCTGAAAATTGACCAATCATCTATGAGGAACTTGCACTAGTCAGCCCTTACAGATTTGACATATACTATGAATAGTCCACCCTAAAGAATTGTAAAACATCCCATGCCATCGGAACTTAGAGAACGCAATATCAAAAATGTTTCATGATGCATCACTTGAGAGATGAATATAGTTAACTCACAGTCCAGGGAGTGATTTGGGGGTATTGTTGAAGTAAACAAGTGACCTCAAGATGCTCTGACTTACAGGGATGCATGCAGACATCACAATCAGCTAGGACCCAGCCTGTCTTAGTCAGGGTTTCTATTCCTGCACAAACATGATGACCAAGAAGCAAGTTGGGGAGGAAAGGGTTTATTCAGCTTACACTTCCATGCTGCTGTTCATCACCAGAGGAAGTCAGGACTGGAACTCATGCAGGTCAGGAAGCAGGAGCTGATGCAGAGGCCATGGAGGGATGTAACTTACTGGCTTGCTTCTCCTGGCTTACCTTCTTTCTTACAGAACCCAAGACTACCAGCCCAGAGATGGTACCACCCACAAGGGGCCCTCCCCCCCGATCACTAATTGAGAAAATACCTTACAGCTGGATCTCATAGAGACATTTTCTCAACTGAAGCTCCTTTCTCTGTGGTAACTCCAGCTTGTGTCAAGTTGACAGAAAACCAGCCAGTGCACAGCCCTTCAGTTGTTCCATTTTTGTCTCTTTTCTAATCTCTTCTCCTATAACTTGCTTTATGGCATCAGACATGACCTTGTTATTGTTTTCATACACACAGTAGCCAAGTTTAAAATCTGGACTTACAAACAGAGTTTTACCACATTCCCTTTCTTTCTTGTTCCATGGCTTGTCTGTCTCAGACTTATTACAATATTTACACACATGTTTCAAAATTGTCTCCAGCATCTGTGCTCAGCAGCTAGTAAATCACAGAGAAGATGGGGACTGTCTCCTGTGTTTGGCAAGGCCAACCTCTGGGACAATGTTAGATATCAGCTCCCTTTGGGGGGGTCAGAAATATTAAATCTGCCCCTTATGTCTCCACCTGGGGTGACCTTCCTCCCACTACTTAATGGCCAGAGCCCAGGTAGAGAAGAGTGGGAACAGCCAGATAGAGACGATGTGATTTCCCCCGCTTCGTTCTTAGATAGGCCATAGATCACACACGTATCCCTGGGTCCCATTTGGGAAACACTACTTTTTATGACTTTAGAATATAGTACGTTTATGTCAGTGAAAGTCATCCTCAAGTGCAGGAATTTGATGCAATAGCTAATTTCTCTTAATTTGCACACAGCTGTTTTACCTGTGCTGACATTTTTTTTTTTCTTAAGAAAAATGTTGCCCCTTGTGGAATTGAAGCCTCTTTCAGCTTTGCCAGCATTTCAGAAATAAATGGAGTGCTAGTGCAAAGCCGCTTTCAGTGAGCCACCGGCCTGCCAAGGATGTGGGTCCTCCCACAGCCTCAGGGATGTGGAGGGGAGCCATCATAACTGATGCCTGAGGTTAAAACGGGCTGGAGGGGACAACAAGAGGAGGTAACTGGCTTAGAAAACTGCAGCTGGGGGTGTTCCCATCTGGGAATTCATCTTAGAATTCAACTTAGAATGGTTGAAATTCTTAATTAAGTTCAAGGCAGAAGCTGACCTCAACCAAGGCAGTCTCAACCCTCACCATTCCTGTATGTATACTTTAAAGTGGTCGTTTGCACTTTGGTTTTAAGGTAAATTTGTTAACCCACTTGTAGATGGCTGAGGTAGGCAGTTTGGTTTGCTTATCCACAGAGAGACTTTACCACACAGTGAGAAGCATTCAGAATCATTGTCACTTGTCAGTAGTTTCTTTTCAGTAACATGATAGCCCCTGACATTTGATGGCTGAATTTATTGTTACTTTTGATGTTATAACAATAACATATATTGGAAACCATCCTTTAAAAAAATTTGAATTTGCCTCTTGTCCTGAGCTATGGAAACACCTTCTCAAATTCTGTAGCTTCTGAGTCTTCATCACATGGTCAGTCACACTGACTTTACATTCTAGGTATTGTAAGATATGTAGAATTGTTTACTTCTTTAAATCACTTAGGACATTTGTGGTTTCTCTAATGGGTGAATAAGCTCAACTTGAGGATCATTCATTTTCAAATCTTTGCCTCCTAAGACAATGTTTGTTGGGAATGTAAGTCAGGAATAAGTCAGTGGTGAATAAAGGAGGTGTGTGCCTAAGATCCTCGGTAGGACTATGGGTTCAGGGTCAATAGTTTCTTTCAGGATAAAATAGTTTCTTTCAGGAGAAGCAGGATAAACTTCTTTCCATATAGAACTTTGGTAGCTCCTGTCTCTCTCCATTTAAAAACCTTCAAAATCAACAGGAGCAATGCTTTCTCCACAAGGCATAGAAGCTGATGCTTGGGGGTGGTGGTGAAATCTTTCCTCCTTCCTGTATGTCACAGATGAACATACAGGATAGTATGGTAGTGTCTTTTCAGAAATCCAGGGACAGGAATTTAGCAACAAAAAGGCTCTTTCCTCGAGAGTAGCAATAGATAAAGGTTCCAAGTTGATATGTTTTTGATAACTTGCTCCGTCTAACACTAGTAATAATTTCAAAATCTCTGACATCATTTAGTCTTGAAGAGATCTTGTGGTTTGGATAGGGTTAGAGTAGGTGGTTTATTCAATATTCTTGTTTGTCATTCTTACATGACTACTTAATTTCAACTAGCTTTAGTATTGCTAATAATGATCATGATTCTATAAAACTTGTGTTTAAATAGTATTTACCGATGCAAATACAGAGTATTTCTACTATAGTGAATAAAAGAGATATAGTCTCTTTAAAGAATTTTAAAGTCTAGATTATCTTATTTTAGATGATGTTGGACCTAATATACTCATAGGGGTTTTAATTGTGAAAACTTATGTTCTTATTATTATACAAATGTTCTGAACTATATTACTAAATTCCAGGGCAGATTGTATTGTTACTGTTACTGTTGAGCTCTGAAGTGTTAGGGAAAACCCTTCCTTTTTACTTATAAAGAACCTTATGCTTTAAGGTAAAAATCCACGATCCCAGCCTGGCCCCCCAACCACTTCTGTTTTCCACAGAGGATCTTCCAGGCCAGGCATAAAACAAACAGAAAATTCTATTAAAAAGAAAACATAAATCTGAGCTATACACTTAAAACAAAGAAGCGAGCTCTTCCCAAAGCAGATGAAAGAGTTGGACTTTGTTTCTCAAAAAAGCACGTTTTTAAGTTAGCTCAGGGGCGATTTCAAAGTCATGAGCACATCTGCTAGATAGTGATAGTTTCAGTGTATATTTTAGAGTAGTACAGAATTTAAAAAGTGGGAACGCCTACAATATTATTTCATCCAAAGCATAATAAATACAGAGAGCAAGGTCACTGGAGCTGATGATTTAAACAAACAGTGCAGTTCAACAGGCATCCAACACTAGGAGGAAAAGGTTGAAAACAGCATTACTCGGCTCGGTGTTTAAAACATTCTTCCTTTGTGATTAACATGAAGAACTAAGTAAGGCTGGTTTGCATTTTTCTTTTGGGTCAAAGGAAGTCACTGAGATATAATTTCATGTCTGACTTTGAAAACTGGGGGCTTGGTGTTATCGTGACTTAGGCCATGTTTTTGATGGATTATCCTGGGAAAGAGGAGTTGCTACAGTGTTCAAAGTGTTTAATTCCTTAGGATAGTTAGCCTAAGATACAGGTGAAGTCTAGGGGCAACTTCTGAGCAGCCAGCTGAGGCTGGAAGCTGGGCTTGGGGGTATTGGTAGCATCCTGCTTCAGGGTAGGTAGGACACTGAGTTAAGTAAAAGAAGCAGATGGTGAACCTCTGGGACAAACTGTCATGTTCCTCATTGCAATGCAGAGAATGGAAGGTTCCAGTCAGAGGTCCAAGGAAGACAGCTTTACATCCTTCAGTCCTAATTATTGCTGAAGTCTGAAATGAAAAGCTTGAAGCATGTCTCAATTTCTGTCTGTGTCAGACTCAATATTGTTGTTTGTCAATCTTAGTGGACAAAATCTACTTAATTTCAACCAGCTTTAGTATTGCTAATAGTTATCATGTTTCTATAGCATCTATGTTTACATTGGTATTTACTATGTAAATAAAGTATATTTATATTATAATAAATAAAATAGATGTACACTCTTTAAAAAAAAACCAACTGAAGGGACTTTAAATCCAAGGCCACCAATTGGTGATTGATCCAAAAGGGTTTTGCAGATGACTCTGTATCTTTCAGACTTGTTTCCTTGTCAAGTAATAGAAACATCAAAGCCACTTTTGTTTATGAGATGTGGGAAGAGCTTGCCATACAGTAGACATTCTCTGAGTAACAACTCTACATCTGGGCTGCACTGAAACCAAAGGTTGCCATGTGAAGGCAGACCTGGGTCCATCTACATCAGACTGACTACACTGCTTGTTCCAAAGAAATGGTACAAGGCAGATAAGGCTGAAAGCAAAGCTTAATTTTCTTGTTTGCTTCAAGAAATTCCCTCAGTCATGTATTAGGAAAAACAAAATCTGCTCTCCATGCTAAAAAGTTTAGTTATTAGGGTATCAGTTTTACTCATTCAAAACAATCATTCCATTGAGTCCACCAACCCCAAGTCACGATTCATATACCAGTGTGTGGCCTGAAAGATCTGCCTTAAAACAGCCTGTACCCAGAACTCAAAGCTCTATAAACATCCAGCTCTTAACCTCACCTCCCAAGACTGAAGAAATTCTGTGACAGTGTTAGACTTTCTTACTGTCATGAGTTCAGACACATCAGATTCTGCTTAATTTATAGTTAATTGGCCCATGAAGGTTTGCAGTATTGGCTACTAGTGTTTCCTGAATTTTGTGCTCCTTGATTTACATGTTATTTGTGTAGGGGCAACAACAACAACAACAACAACAACAGCAACAACAGCTTTCATAATGCAGAGGCCTTGGGTGACTGGGTTCTGTTAGGTTGAGAATCATTTTTATTTTTCAAAAAGAAGACTGACGTCACTATAGCTCAATGGTAAAGATTTTTCTTTTCTTTCTTTTTTTTGGTGTATATAATGTCCCAGGTTCAATTCCCAGAACTGCAAAGGAAAAAGAAAAATGATAAGGAAAGTCTAACATTTTTGTCTGTTTGCTTAAATTTTAAAAATCTAGAAAAAATTATTTTTTCTAATAGTTTTAAGTGTTTTTAAATTTTATTCACTTAAAATTCTTATTTTACATAGATGAAATATAATTATACACACATATTGTGCAGGGTAAGGTATGTGATTAAGTAAAGAATTAACCTACTCTTTTCTCACATACTCAGTAGTTTTGAGGTAGCTATGATGTCATAGCTATAGTAATTTTGAGGTAGCT